>OZ012659.1:45747865-45770958 GCA_963942545.1 Oxycera nigricornis
TCTACATATATAAAATAACGTCGGGTTAGTTATCTTTGATATGTTGGATTTGTATTCGCCTCTAATAGCAGAATTTCTTCAAACGATTTATTTGAAGTTCTTATGCGAAAAGTAATTTTTAAGAGATAAGTTCAGTTTCATGAAGTGCACATTGTGAAAGATTATTCCGTTTGTGATTATGCGCTCATCGACAATCAATCCAATCGGTAATTTTGAACTGTGTTTCATTTTCTAAGCAAGTTCGTTCGTGTTGGAAACAGCGTAGTCGTTGTTGCGTTCAAACAAACATGTGAGCGCGTTTTTTCGTCATGTCATGTTATGTTTTGTCATTGACCATATTTAAATAATGTTACTTGTACTCGTTTTTCTGTTCGTATCAATATACGTAGTAAACTCATCTGGAGTTCGTATCTACTCATATGAAGAGTCTGCGGTTATTTTGGTACGGTCTTTCAACTGGTTATGCGCCCAGATAACGGGGAGAGAATAAATTTTGGAAAGCGAGAATTGGATCGAAGGTAACCTTATTTTTACGATTGTTTTGGCACGAACGACGAAAAGGGAGATTTCAAAGGAAAAGTTGAAAAGTTAAGCGATTCAAATTAAATGAATTGGAAGTTCAAGATAGATATGTTGTTGAAAAAAGAACTTTTGTGGACGAAAATAAATAAAATACGGCCTGTGAATCTACCAGCTACCGCGTCGAATGCAGAAAAAAAAGCAACACATGCAGAAAGAGTGGGATCGAATTGACGAACAAGCGTTTTCTTTGATAGGTTTGTCAATTGATGATGACCAAATTGTAGATATTCGTAGCGAAACTACTGCACTCAGCGTTTGGAAGAATATAAAGCAATACCATGAAAAGGCAACACTGAGTAATACAGTCCATTTGATGCGAAGGATTTGTTCTTAAAAAATGGAGGAAAATGGCCATATTCCGGAACACATTAATGAAATGCGAAATTTGTTTACGAAACTCAAGGACATCAGCAATGAAAAATTATCGGAGCCCTGGAGCGTCGCCATGCTGCTTAGAAGCTTGCCCAAGAATTACGACACCCTCATAATAGCACTCGGTTTTGTGCAACAAAAATTAATTGCGGAATATTAGCGCCGTGTCCACGCAGGAGGGAGTTCTGGTTCCGAAACGATGCTGAAAATTTCTGAAAAGAATAAATATCCAGGGATCACATGTTTTTTTTTTAAACAGCTAGATCATATGAAAAAGACTGCGCAGAGTACAAAAAGTGGCTTGTCAAAAGACAATCGCTCGGCAGGAACAAGGAACAAAATACAGAAATAGTGAACTCAGTCAATTCGGATCATATCGATCTTGTTTTTTTCAGTCAATCAACTGAGCAAGGACGGCTGGTTGCTTAATTCAGGGGCAACAAGACACGTTGTCAACAGCAAGCAGTTTTTCCACTCCCTGGATGAATCCGTCAAGGCGACTATCAACGTTGGAAACGGCGAACGTGTGAACGTAGTTGGGATCGGAAGCGGAAAAGTGAAGTTTTTTAACCAAACTAGACAACTTCAGGAAGCGGTAGCACATGAAGTAGTGTTTGCACCGGAACTCATTGGAAACGTGTTATCGATTATTCAAGATTCAAGAAGAAACCGAAAATTTTACATTCAGATCGAGGAGGAGAGTACACGGGAAACCAGCTCAAAGACTACCTGAAGGATGAAGGAATCACAACTCAATTGACGGCAAGGCATTCGCCTCTGCAAAACGGAGTTCCCGAGCGTAAAAAACCGACAGTAATTGAAATGGCGCGTTGTATGTTGATCGACGCAGGACTTCCGAGCTCTTTTTGGGGAGAAGCAGTGTCAACAGCGGTTTATATTCAAAATCGAGTCGTAACTAGAGTAACGGCATCAATCCCGTACGAGCTGTGGAGTGGAAGCAGAGTGACGCTCGAAATCATTCATCTTTTCGGGAGCAAATGCTATGTAACTAAAAAAAAACACTTTTAGTTTTTTCTAAAAAATATATTATTTCGTGAACCAATGCTGGTCTTCAGCCGTGCAACTTACTACTCGCTTACTTATTCTCTAATCTTGACTTATATTGTCTCGGTTTGCTGACTCATCGTTCTGTACCGTGAGAAGATATTCGCGAAATTCTCAGAACTAAGATGATGTTTACACAGCTGCGGATGCAGCTGTGTCAACATAGTAATAAAAATGCTGACTATCGAAAGCATTGCGATCTGGATATGTAACTTCTCCCCCGTTTAAATTAAAATTCTCCGGAATTTTTCCACTTTCTGGAGTTTTGTTGGAAGTGAATTTCAACATTGATTTTTTTTATGCCTCAAAAACATCGCAAGTAGTTATTAATAAAATCGTTAGAATCGATGAGCCAACAATGTAGTGTACATTTTTATGGTATCTTATATTATCAATATATTTTAAATTGACAGTATTTGTAAGTATAATATTAGTAAAACTGAAATGTTTGGAAAAAATGTACTTAACATTGTGCGTGTAGAAAAATCTATCCACAAATTTTTCGTTAGTATTACTGAATGTTTGGTCTAAGTTTTGAATAGAACAGTTACTAACTGTTATCAAATATTTCCATTTAAATTTATTTTTCGGTCGTCACATTATTAATTAATTCAGTGTTTTTCATATTTTCACAAATCAAAATAAGTTTTTCTTATTTCTATTACATCAATTTTAGTCAACATACAATCATTTCTCATATACAATTATTTAGAGGTTCTAACTCGTTTTCGTACTGCGATGTATTTTCAGAAACATACATTTTTTTCTTCTTTATTTCGAGAATATATTCGTCGTCCATTATAACTTGCAAATAATTAGTAGTGGGTAACGCTGTTATCAATTTAAAATCAACTAGTTAACATAAGTCTTTAAACTGTAATAGTCCTGTTCGTACTTTTTTTTGTTTGTTTGTAAAAGTCAAGTTTTGTTTCGATTGGTGGTAGCACTAGAGTTAGTAACATCAGTGTGGGTAATACTAATGTTATCACCTGCAAATTTACGCGGTCTTTTAGTATTCGTTGGATGCTCTTTTTCTTTAACTTTTATTCTATATCTTGGTTGATTCTTATAGTAATTTCGTTTATAATTTTTAACTGGAATTATATTTGTACTTTCTTGATAGTCTTCTCTACTTTCATTTAGGTTACTAACAATTTTCTCTTTTCTATTTAGTGCTAACTGGACCAGACGTGCAGGAATAGCTTGCATAGCTTGGTCAGGCGTCATTCGAATTGTATGGTACCTGCCGTTGTAATTGTTCACCGCTCTGTGAATTTTTTGGATTATACTTAAATCTAACTTACGCATTGCTACTAACTTTTCCTGTATGGTACTGTGGCATCTATTTATATCGCTGTTTCCCGTGTGAGTGTTAGGGGTAGTTAAATGTAGCTCTACTTGCTGTTCCCTTAAGAAATCTTGCAAGTTTATGGAATTAAATTCATTTTCTCCTACTAGTTTCTTTGGTTTCCCGAATTTAGAAAAATGTTCTTCCAGTGTTTCGACTTTTTTCGTCCAATGTCTATTTGGTAGATAATATGCGTATACTTTCTTCGTAAGTTTGTCTATCAAAGTTATAAATGGCTGTTTTAGGAAGTAATAGACATCCATGTGAAGAATTTGGTTTGCATCTTTTGGAGTTTCACTGATTTTGTATTTTAATTTGATTGGTTTTCGCTCGTATTTAGTTTCCAGACATGTTTTGCAATTGTTAATTATTTTTGTGATTTCTTTCGAGAGGTTTGGATAGAATATCCTGTTCTTCAATTGATAATAGGTTTCTATTATTCCACTATGTAAACTTTCTTGGGTGTGATAAAGTGATATTTGGCTTTGTGCTTCTTCTAACGTTCGCATTTCAGTCGCGTGAAGAGTAGCTTTAATGAACTTTATATTCTTTTCTCGTTCAAAAAGCTCTATTAATAATTTTTGTATTTTGTGATATTCATGATACGATAATTCGGTGTAAATACCGATTTTACCGGGTACAATAAATCTTCTAAATAAACCAATCCAATGTTCTCGATTTTTCGTCATATCAACATAAATTACTCTGCGATTATGCAGTGTTTCCATTTCTTGTTGTACATCACAGGTTAAAATCAGCTGAGTTCTATATTTATTAACAATAGTCTCTTTTATAGGTATGTGATCTAATTGCTGTTCTTCTTGAGAATGAATCGTAGCGTCATTTGTTAAGGCGTTTACTGATTTGATCGTCAATTGGCTTTTATCTTTGTTTTGAGGAATCCTACTCAAGAAATCGGCAACCTTATTTTGTTTTCCTTTTAAATACTCGATATCAAATTGGTATTCTTGAAGTTAAAGTAACCATCGTTGGTTCCTCTGACTAAATTCTTTTCCGCTATATTTTTTGTTAAGGTATTTAATGGGTAAGTGATCGGTGATAATTTTGAACCGATTACCCCATAAATATGGTCGAAAATACGTCACAGCCCATATGATGGCTAAAAATTCTTTATCAGTTACTGAATAGTTTTTTTCATGATCGTTCAGAGATCTTGACGCGTAACAAACTGGTTGTTCGTTTTGTGTTAAGACAGCTCCTAAAGCATAGTTACTAGCATGAGTGTATAAAGTGAATGGATTCGAAAAGTTTGGAAATTTGAGTATATGATGTTTAATTATGCTCAATTTTAGCGTCTCAAACGCTTCGATGTATTCTGGATCGTTGGCATTTATATTTTTTCCTTTTTTTAAGTATTTTATCATAGGAGTGGCAATTTTTGCATAATCCTTAACAAATTTCCTGTAAAATCCCGTA
Organism: Oxycera nigricornis; assembly: GCA_963942545.1. Lineage (NCBI taxonomy): Eukaryota > Metazoa > Arthropoda > Insecta > Diptera > Stratiomyidae > Oxycera > Oxycera nigricornis. Next base: position 45,752,670 of record OZ012659.1, read on the forward strand.
ACACCTAGAAAACCTTTTAGTTGTTTGTCTGTTTTAGGTAAAAGGTATTCTTGGATACATTTTATTTTATTAGGATTTGGCGTCATCCCTTCTGACGTTAAAATATGACCAAGAAACTCTGTGTTTCTCTTCATGAAAGAACATTTATCGAATTGAATTTTAAGATTATGTTCTGTAAGTTTATTGGAGATAAGTGAGAATTAATGTGCTCTTGTAAACTAGTTGAGAATACTAATATGTCGTCTAAATAAACGACACAAATTTTGTTTATATGTTCCCGGAGTATGTCATTCATCAGCCTTTGAAAGGTGGCTGGAGCATTCTTTAAGCCAGAAGGCATTCTGAGATACTCATATAATCCAAACGGAGTAACAAACGCAGTTTTTTGGGTATCGTTAGTGTGAACCTTAATTTGATGGTATGACTTTGCCAAATCAATGGAAGTAAAGTACTGGGCTCTGCCGAGCTTGTCCAGGATACTTTCTATGTTTGGAAGGGGGTACTTGTCGTCTAAAGTGATTTCGTTCAGTTTGCGATAATCAACGCATAGGCGAATTTTTTGCCGTCCCGAATTGTCAATTTTCTTAGCGACAATCACAATTGGAGAGGCGTATCTACTATTGGATTTTTGAATGAGTCCCTGTTGTTCCATTTCCAACACTTGCTTCCGGACTTCTTCTTCGTGTTTTGGAGGGAGTCGATAGAGCTTAGCATGAATAGACTGGTCTGTACTGGTTTTTATTTCGTGGCAAATAGAATCTGTTTTAGTTAGTAGATCCCCATCTTTATAAATAAGATGTTTGAATTTTTTAAAAGAGTTCTCACTTCGTTTTCTTCTTCTGCGTTCAAGTGACTTAAATCTACATCTCTGTTGTTAGAATGAAGCTCAAAACAGTCGAAATTTAAGCTATTTTCTGAGGAATAAATGAGAATTTAACTACCATTGTTCAGAGTTAACGTTTTATTTTCAAAATCAATACTTTTACATATTTTGCTCAACACATCCATACCTATAAGTATATTGTATGGTTTATTCCCTAAATTACGTTTATACCATTTAATTGCTCCTTTTGGATCATAGTTGAACTCTTTTGCGATGCCTGTACTTATGAGATCTACAATTTCAGTTGTTACATTGTTGATCGTTTCTAAGTTCATTTTTATTCGGTCTAATACTTTAAATTTACTACAGTCAACGCTACTGGAGTTGATAATACTCATAGTTGAGCCCGTATCGAATAAACATTTATATTTTACTCCGTCGATCGTAAGATTAGCAAATATTTTGTTTCCGAGGCCTAGTTTATAAAAAACGCGGGCTCAATATTATGAACCGCTTCGTTCCTTGCACATTCAACAGGATTTGTATTAATTTGGCCTATATCCATTGGTTCGGGATGCTGAAGTGCATTTCTGAATTGCCCAGAAGGATTAAATGTGGGTCTTTGATATTGACCTGGATAATTGTTCTGATTTGTTCTAAAATTATTACGGAAGTTATTGTGCCTATACTGTCCCGAATTATTATTATTAATCCTTCGTTGACCGGAGTTAGTGTTCCGGCGTATCTTTGAATTAATAAGACTGTTGTCTGCTACCGAATGAAATTTATTTCTCCTACACTTTCTTTTATACATTAAATTTGCTTACTACTAACAATTGATTTTTGATTGGCAATAAGCAATTTTGCTGATGTTTTGATCAGTGCACGAGCAATGACCACTCGTGGATTTTATGCTAAGGCAAAATTGCTTATTGCTTACATTAATTTTTACAAAATTTCGGGTTGCATGAACTTTGAAGCATATTCATTCAAAGTCCATGCAGTACATAAATAAAGTGTACCAAAGTTTGTACATCACCGCCCACCAAGAGCCATCCGGATCTTATATTGTATGTTCGTCATACCATGTTGATGCGTTCGTTGACTTGGTTGGTTGCTTCGTGTGTTGCTTATTGTGGTGCTTGTATCGAAAAAATGCTATTGCTGCTGTAACCATGATTAAACATGAGATAATAGCCAATATTCCGGCTGCTGTTACATGATGCCGAACTTGCTTCCATTCAACCTCATTGATGTTAGTAACCATAGCTTCTTGATCGTGGACTAAGGATGTAAACGAGTCAGTTGTTTTTATGATGGACGTAGTGTTGAGGAGTGTAATTTCCTGTGCTTTTACAGTGTTATTGTCAAATATGCTCATCCTTGGGGTAATGTATACAGGAAATTCGAGTCCTTTGTAGCTTTGTTGAGCCGTGAGTATGAAATCCTTAGCAAAAAGTGTGCAATCCTGAGACAGTCTAAGTATTCCTGTTCCCTCTATCATTATGTCTGCTCTTGTATTTCGACATACTGTTTGTGCTGGTACAGGATCTGATGTAACGAATAACCATGAATTCGGACTCATCATTTGTTTCCACAGAGGTGTTTTTAGGCGAAATTTATGCACTGAACAATTGGCCATTGAGTAGGCAGCGTAAATTTCCTTAATGATGCAATTCGACCTAGTCTTCATATCGATTAGTGTTGATATAGACAGCAGATAGTTACCCGTGCTGATTTCTGGAGCTGTAAAGACAGAATCTTCGGAAGTTTCAAAATATAATTGATCATTATAGTTGATTCCCAAAATGTCAGAACTGATACTGAGAGCCGCAAACGTATAGGATTCTTGCTTCTGAGGGATTGCTGTTGCTTTTACAATTTCATATTTTCTATTGTCGATGATAGGTAGATGTCCACGTATTAATATCTCCGTTTCCATATGTTCAATCGATAATTTCGTTGTTGTCATATGCAGGATATCCAAATGTGATGTCAATAGTTTTTGAGTTTTCCTTATGGTTGATTCGAGTTCTGCTAATTTCACACACTCCCAAATGCCTTCCTTACTGTATATTGCTTGAAAAATAGTATTGTATTTTTTGTGGACTTCCTGAATAAAGTTGATTGCACGCTGGTATGTCGCTAAGAACTGAAGGTTGATTTTATTGTGATCTACTGACAGAGAGTACCACTTCCGAAATGCATTAATTTGGCTTACTCCTTTATTTAACTGCTGTTGAAATCGTTCGAGTTGTTTATTAATTCTGCTTGAAGTCGTGCTTAATGTTGTTGTAGCCCGCAGTATAATTTTTCCTTGCTGATGAATTAACTGTTTGATTTTGGACTGATTTTCTCCTAAATCATTTACATCTGCGATCACTTCGTCGTTGACACCGAATACAGCCGTGAGCATTCTTCCCAACAATCCACGTTTAGTTCGAGTCTGTAAAAACCTCAGCGTGTCGATTTTATGAACTACCTCTTGACTTTGCTCTGTCAAATGGTCAGCTAAATCCCAACAGTGTATTTCATTGGTTGTACTTCTTCCAACAGCGCATATGGACCGGATACTCTCATTCACGACTCGTACATTTTCTTTATCGATTCCAAAATCAGTTACTGGGATCTTAATATTTAGCTCTAGAGTTCCCCGAAGTAAATTTGCCGTCCCTAGATGCTCAATATACAGTCCACCGTTTAACTGTGTAATATTAGCGGCTGTTGAAGCTGGTGAAATGTATGATCCTAAAACTATTAACATAGTTAATATCAAATTTGATAAGGAAATGCGTGTTTTATGAGATTGTGACTCATTTTTCCTTCGTTTGTTTTGTTGAGTGTCTGGTTGGGAACGTTTTTTACCAGATTCTGAACTCTTATTCACCTGTTCTGATGAATTGTCTTCTTCTGATATTTTTTTGAATGGAAGCCTGCAAATTTTTGTTACTGGACGTTTTATCATCTTTCCATGTAATTTTAATGTGACGACACGCACTAAATTGTCGATTCCAGGATGGGTTGCTAATATTTTTGCTAAAGGCCACTGCATGGATGGAATGTGATCCGTTTTAACTAAGACGAGATCTCCTACTTCAAGATTTTCATGTTGGTTCAGCCATTTCGGTCTTTGTTGCAAGCGATGCAGGTACTCTCGAGTCCATCTGTGCCAGAATGAATGTTTCATTTGCTGAACTAACCTCCACCTTTTCACCAGGGTAACACTAGCTTCACTTGGATCGCTTTTGATTTCAAACAAATGTTCTCCCGTAAGGAAATGGCCTGGCGTCAGAGCAGAAACGTCAGTCGGATCGTCGCTTATTTGTGTTAGAGGGCGTGAGTTCAAACAGGCCTCTATTTGTACGAGGAGCGTGGTAAATTCTTCTATATTCAATAGTTGATGTCCAATGGTCTTGTAAAGATGTCTTTTCATTGATTTTACGCCGGCTTCCCATAGTCCACCAAAGTGGGGACTACCAGGAGGAATGAATTTCCACTCAATACCTTCGTTTGCTAGCTCTATGCCACTTGTTTGCAGTACTTTCTGGTATTGGTCTTTCAGCTGTTTATGAGCGCCCAGAAAGTTGCTTCCACAATCGCTGTATATCATTCGACACTTTCCGCGTCGGCCGATAAATCTTCGTATTGCAGCGATGCAAGTGATGGTAGATAAATCCGAAGCCAATTCCAAGTGAAAAGCTTTTGTTGCCATGCATACAAAAATGACTACATATGCCTTAGTGGTTTTTGCTCCACGACCCCCATTCCACTTGACAGTAATAGGCCCAGCATAGTCAATTCCTGTGTTCGTAAATGGTTTATCTAGCTGTACCCTTGAAGAAGGTAATATTCCCATTAATTGGCTTCTAGACCTTGCAACCATTCTGAAGCAAGTCACACATTCATGTACCGCCTTTCGTACCAGCGACTGTCCTGACAGAATCCAATATCGAAGTCGTAAAGTGGTTAATGTCAAGTTTACACCTCCGTGCAGCGTTCGGTGATGTGCTTGATGAACAAGTAAGTTTGCTAGTTTGCCTTTTTGCAAAATTGCAGGATGCTTTGTTTCCATTCCAACTAGAGCATTGTGTAGTCTTCCGCCCACCCTGAGGATTCCCTCTGAATCTATCCACGGCAAAAGTGATCGGATGTTGCTGTTACTCGGTACTGTATTCGTTTTCTGAAGTTGATGAATTTCTTCTCTAAATGTGTGCTGCTGAGCGATTTGAATGCACTTGTTATGGGCATAGTTGAGCTCTTGAGTCGTGAGATAACCTGTTCGTTTAAGTTGTGGATGGCGCGTGTTATGCACAAACCGAAAGCAATGCGCTAGTACTCTGTTTAGCCTGTTGAAATTGGAATATCGGCTAAATATCTCTGGTTCTTCTGAATGCGTGGCTGCATGATTTGTGATACGTTCTTCGATACCAGTATTGGGAACTTCTGTACTCTTGGGCCATTGTATAATTGGAGCACTGAGCCAATTAGGACCATACCACCACTTGTTTGACGTTTTTAATTTTGTGGGGCACATTCCTCTTGTTGCAATATCAGCTGGATTGTCCTCCGTTGACACATGATGCCAACTTTCCACTGTGCTCTCCTGCTGGATTATACTTACTCGATTAGCAATATATATATTCCATCTCGTAGGAATACTTTGAATCCAAGCCAAAACTATTGTGGAATCAGTCCAATGAAATCTTGTAGCGTATTTCCAATCATGTGCCTTTATCACTTGTGCCATTAGTTTGGTTAGCAAAACTGCTCCACACAGTTCTAATCTTGGAATTGATTGTGTTTTGACTGGCGCTACCTTGGACTTAGCTGCAAGTAATCTAACCGTTACTGTTGCAGGCGTGATAACTCGAACATATACTGCCGCAGCATATGCCATTGAAGACGCATCACAAAATCCATGTAGTTCAATCTGCCTTGTTGGAGAATACCCTATCCAACGAGGAATGCGTAAGTCACTTATAGTTGGTAACTGATTGCGAACGACAATCCAGTCCTTAATGGTTTCCTCTTCTAGGGGAGTGTCCCAATCACTCTTTGTGAGCCAAAGCCTTTGAATAGTTATCTTACCGACTATAATGCAAGGCTGTAACCATCCGATGGGATCAAACAATCTTGAAACTTCTGCCAGTAAGCTACGCTTCGTGTACTCTACGCCAACTTTAGAGTCAGCAACTGTGAAAGAAAACTCGTCAGTTGATGGATGCCATTGGAGACCCAATGTTTTGATAGAATCATTTAAATTTATATTGAATGGCAAATGTGTTTCCCGATCTTCGCTAGGAATGCGATCCAACAGTAGAGGGTTATTGGCTGTCCACTTTCTCAAATGTAAGCCACCTTTGTGCAACAAATGTCGTAGATTCGACTGCTTCTCAAGCAAATCCTCTAAGCTGTCTGAACCAGTCAACAGATCGTCGACATAGAAATCTGTTAGCACTGTTTGAGCTGCTTCTGGGAAATTTCGTTGCTCATCATGTGCTAACTGGTGGAGTGTTCGAATTGCTAAGAATGGGGCGCTAGCCGTACCATATGTTACGGTGTTAAGCCGATAATGTTGAATGGGTTCATTTGGATTATTTCTCCATAGAACTCTCTGGTAGTCACGGTCTGCCTCATTCATCCACACCTGCCGATACATTTTCTCTATGTCGGCGGCCATTACAAAACGATGTTGCCTCCATCGCATTAGTAAATGTAAAATTGTCGGCTGTATTGTTGGACCAATCATCAGTACTTCATTCAAGGATTTGCCCTTTGAACCCTTTTGCGATGCGTTGAAAACTACTCGTAGCTTTGTTGTGGAGCTACTCTCCTTTGTTACAGCATGATGTGGCAAATAAAAGCTTTCATTTTTGTGTACGCAATGACTTGGTATTCGTGTCATATGCCCTTTCTTTATGTATTCCTCTATGAATTGACAGTACTGAGCCCGCAAGTCTGGATTGCGTAAGAACCGCTGTTCTAGCTGTCTGAATCGAATGTATGCAATCCGTTGTGTGTCTCCAATTGCTGACCAAGGATTTTCGGTGTTAAATGGTAACCTTACTGAGTAGCTTCCAGTTGATTTCCTACATGTATTTTTTTTATAATGGTTTTCCGCCTCTATCTCTAGATTTGATAGTGGAATGGTAGATGGAAGCTCTTCTATTTCCCAGAACCGTTGTAAGGATTCCTCTAGTTCCTGATATGAAACTAGCGCATGTGTGACCCCTGTGTCAATTGTTCGCGCGGTGGATCCAAATAATACCCAACCGAGCTTTGTCCGCTGAGCACATGGGCTTCCAGGCAGAAATCCGGGCAACAAAATTTGACTATATACGTCAGCTCCAAGAAGGACGTCAACCTCAGATGGCTCATGAAAGTCGGGGTCAGCTAAATCTGCTGTGCTAAGTCCCATTGGAATTTTCTTCGGAATATGTGCCGACGGTAGTGGAGCTGTGATGGATTTTAAAATTAGTGGGCTGAAAGTTAGTCGTTCAGTTGTCCCATTTTCATTGGTGACGATTGCTGTAATCGTCGTCATTCCTCTAGTCGTAACAGCATGTATAGCGCCTACTCCACCAATTTTAAATTTTGCATGACTGCGTTTAGCGTTCAAAAGTTGGATAGCTGATTCGCTAATAAAAGAACGCTGAGCGCCAGTGTCCAATAATGCTCGTAAGCATGTGGAGTTCATACCTGACTGCTGAATTTCAATCTTTGCAGTGGCTAAGAGTACATACGCTTGATTGGTGTCGGTAGATGCACAGTGACTTTGTACGTTAGTACTTGAACTTTTTGGTGCGTCCAAGTGAAGCAAAGTGTTGTGCTTTTTTGTGCAGATCTTGCAACTGTACTTTGATGTACATTTATTGACCTTATGTCGGGTGCTAAGGCAATTGAAACACAAATGTTTCGAATTTACCAGCTCACGCCGAGTTGGTATAGTTGCTTGTTTAAACGTGTGGCAATCAAATATTTTATGAGTTGCCTTGCACATTGGGCAGTTGTCCTTTGTGTGGACCTGTGCTGTATGAGCTTTAACAGTGCCTTGCTGCTTGTAGCTCTTCGAAAGCCCTGTTATATGTGCTGCCGACAATGCTTCTAACATTGTAAAACGTTGTTTGAGAAATTCCAAGAATTGCGATAGTGTAGGGATATCTGTTGAATTCCCTATATGTTTCTGCCATTCTTTACGTGAATCTTCATCTAATTTCTGATTCAACATAAAAACTGATATGAGGTCGAACGGATCGATATTGATTGCCTTGATGCTTGCCCTAAGTTGGTTGACGGTGTCCAACATCCGCTTAAAACCATTGGAGTCGTCTTGAATACATTTGGGAATGCTCCAGAAACGCTGCATCATCTCTTGCGATATAGCACGGTGATTGTTATACCGCTCACACAGAAGCTCCCATGCTGGCTGGTAATTTACTGCCGTGATACTTAGATGATTTATCAAGTGGTCTGCTTCATTGCGTAGTGCATTACGCAGATACTGAAGCTTCTGCACTGGATTCAATGTTGAATTCTCATGGACCATACTTTTGAATAGGTCTCGAAATGCAAACCAATTCGAGTATGTTCCATCGAAAATCGGGATCTTCACTCGCTCCAGTTTTAGTGGCTCCGATGCTTCAGATATTGCGTTTCCTCCCGCATTGTATTCGGCCATCTTTCCTCGAAATAGTGTTACATAGTCGAGTACAAGAGCTTCGAGTTTCTCATACTCCTCCACGTATTTCCTAAGCTCCTCTGATTTCGTTGACAATTCTTGCAAAGTGCTGGGATGATGCTCCTCGCACTTCATCCACGATTCGGTAATTCGCTCCAATCTTATCTGAAAATAAATCAGGCTGTACCGCGACTCACCATCCTTCTTAAAGTTGGAGACGATTCGTTGGACCTGCTTGATGTTGCAATCCTGACGCTGGTATGCCATGTTGACGATTATTGTAACTTGTACTTTGCAAAGATATCCGGCTCGACGGACCAATGTTCCGGCGTATCTTTGAATTAATAAGACTGTTGTCTGCTACCGAATGAAATTTATTTCTCCTACACTTTCTTTTATACATTAAATTTGCTTACTACTAACAATTGATTTTTGATTGGCAATAAGCAATTTTGCTGATGTTTTGATCAGTGCACGAGCAATGACCACTCGTGGATTTTATGCTAAGGCAAAATTGCTTATTGCTTACATTAATTTTTACAAAATTTCGGGTTGCATGAACTTTGAAGCATATTCATTCAAAGTCCATGCAGTACATGAATAAAGTGTACCAAAGTTTGTACAGTTAGTATAAATTTGCCTGAATTGGCCGGAATTATTATTATTCTCATTATTGAAGCTACGGCGATTATGGTCGTGGAAGCTAGAGACATTTCGATGAATATGGTCGTTTTGTAACCTGTAATTGTCGCGTCTGTAATTAGTATTTTTAGTTTGTGGATTGTGTCGAATATCACTTGTCATAAGGCTTTTATCTAAGTTATTGTGATCATATCCCACATATGAATATAACATGGTTTTAAGAGTATGGAGGTCGAATATATCCTTTACATCTCTTGACAAGTTTCCTGACACTAATTGTTTAACACGATTTATGAGTAGACTATGAAACGTATTTTTAATATCACTTGATTTTGTTTCGTAAATCACGAAAGCATTTATGTCTCTTACAATGTTTTCTATTTTTAGGCTTAAATCTACAATTGAACTTACTTTTAAGTTTGTAATTTTCCATGAGATTTCCTTGTAGTTCACGCATGTTCGAAAATGTTGCACTAGGAGGATTTTTGCTGTTGCCCAATCTGCAGGTTGATTATTTAGGAGAAGATCGTTTGCTCCACCGATTATTTTTCCGTTGAAAACTACTCGCCAAAGCTCGGGTCTCAAGGATGCCGCTACTGCTTCTATGTGTGTGTCCACCGCATGAATAAAGTTGGCCAGATCGTTAGCATCTCCTTCAAATGGTTTTAAGTATTTAATTTCCGCCATCATCCTGGCTGCCATGCTTGGAGGTGGAGTAGCAGGAGTATTGAGAGAAGACAGTGATTCCAATGCTGCTATGAGTCTGCTTGTAATTTCCGTGTCCATTGCGTCTGGTGTGATGATGTTTCCCCAAAACTTCAGGAGTTTATCCTCGATTTTCCGTGGAATGATTGGTTGATTGAAACCAATCAGGAGTAAAAAGTTAAGAAGTTGGTGTTGGTAACTTTGATAAGTAGGTGAGTTGTTTTAGTTGGGCCCAATGTATAAATCTTCGATAGATCTTTAGAGGTGCACAATTTGATTAATTAATCAAATATTTCACTTTAAAAGGCTCACTGATTTTTAGCTATATCGCGCCCGATTATTCTGCGTACAGGACTCTTCCCAGTCTGAAGAAGGTTTTTAAGGCTTTCAATACTTTTGTGCCTCCTGACAAGAATAATTTACCGGATTGGTTATTTAATTTATTGTGATTAAAAAAACACAACGCGTATTTTCGTTTATTGGATCCTGCAAGTATAGACAGGATCCTACCGACTGCGCCACTAAGAAAAAAAACTTTAAGTTTTTTCTAAAAAAAATGATCTTCAGCCGTGCAACTTACTACTCGCTTACTTATTCTCTAATCTTGACTTATATTGTCTCGGTTTGCTGACTCATCGTTCTGTACCGTGAGAAGATATTCGCGAAATTCTCAGAACTAAGATGATGTTTACACAGCTGCGGATGCAGCTGTGTCAACATAATAATAAAAATGCTGACTATCGAAAGCATTGCGATCTGGATATGTAACCTGTACATGTGCCGACTGAAAAAAAAGAAAATTGGACCAAACCGGAAGTGAGATGATTTTTCTGGGATATGAACGTGAGTCGAAAGCATATCGATATTACGACCCTGTGACACGCAAAATGGAAATCAGTCGTGACGTCAAATTCGCGAAAGAAAATGGAAAATTTGCAGAACTAGACATCGATATTCAATCCCGTACGAGAAGAGGCGACAAGGAACAGCAAACTACATGGAAAAAATAAGAAAATGGCGCTCAAGAAGAATTAAAAGATGAAGAGCAGGAAATACATAGGGGCTTCGAATCAGTTTCTAGGAGAGTGTCTACAAGAGCAACAAAAGGAAAGCAAGCATCGAGATTGATTAAAGAAATGAACTTGATGAGCGTGGAAAGTTACGAACCCAAAAAATATGAGGACGCTATGTCCTGCAAGGACAAAAACAAATGGATTGTGGCTATGCAAGAGGAAATGCAATCACTTGAAAAAAATAGCACGTGGAAACCAACTTATTTACCCGAAAAAAGAAAAACCATCGGATGTAAATGGGTATGCAAGATGAAGAAGGATGAAAAAGGAAATGTGCAACGATACAAAGCTCGACTCTTGGCCCAAGGTTTTTCACAAAAATTCGGGACAGACTTCAATGAGGTTTTTGCTCCAGACGTTCACCAATCGACATGCAAAAGTTTGTTGTCAGTTTCGGGAAAGGAGGGACTAATTGTTCATCATCTTGACGCAAAATCTGCCTTTCTCAATGGAATGCTGGAGGAGACCATTTATATGAAATGGCCACCGAGTTTCAACCACGAGGATTCGAGCAAAGTATGCTTGTTGAAGAAAAGTATTTAGAGGCTGAAGCAAGCAGCGAGGATTTGGAATGAAAAAGTTAACGCAACCCTGATTGATGGAGGATTTGTGCAAGAAAATGCAAATCCGTGTTTTTATTTGAAGAAAATTGGAGATGATTTGTGTTACGTGCTGATTTACGTTGATGACATCGTCGTCGCCTGCAAAAGTTTGGAACACGTGAATATGGTAGAAAAATTATTGGCAGAAAAATTCGAAATAGAAGATATTGGAGAGATAAAACATTATCTTGGGATCGAAGTAACAAAGGATGAAAGAGGAAATTTCCAATTGTGCCAATCAAAATATCTTGAACAAATCGAAAAAATATTCGTACTGCAGGATGCGAAAGAAATGAGGACTCCGATGGAAGTAGGATGTTACAGGTCACCTACAGAAGCACACCAGTTGATTAACAACTCAAATTACCAAAAGTTGCTCGGATGCCTTTTGTACGTTTCTATCAATACGAAACCGGATATCACCGCAAGTGTTAACATTTTGGCTCAAAAGACATCATGTCAGATTCAAGAGGATTGGGAACAACTCAAGCGAGTGCTGAAGTTTCTCAAGGAACAGCGAACTTTGCACTGAAATTCAGCGACAACGATGACGAAAGAAAGGAATCATTTGGATACTCAGATGCAAACTGGGCAGAGGATAAAAAGACGCGTAAATCGAACAGCCGCTATGTTTTCTTTCTGAATGGACGACTCAATTGGTCATGTAGAAAGCAAACCTGTGTCTCATTGTCGTCGACTGCAGCGGAGTTCATCGCCTTATCTGATACCTGTCAAGAAACCATTTGGCTGTAGAGGCTGCTGAAAGACATGAATGTAAAATTCGAGAATCCAACAACCAATTACGAAGATAAATGCAAAAAAATGATCAAGGACGAGAATTTCAGTAACCGGACCAAGCACATAGACACCAAATCCCATTTCGTCAAGGATCACATCGATAAAGGACATATCCACTGCGAATTCTGCCTACCAGAAGAAACGATTACGGATCTCCTAACGAAGTCCTTGCCACCAGTCAGACACGTTGAATTGAAAAGAAAATTAAAGGTCATCTGAAATTTTTGAACGAGGAGAAGTGTTGGAAACAGTGTATTCGTTGTTGTATTCAAACGCGTTTTTTCGTCATGTCATGTTATGTTATGTCATTGACCATATTTAAATAATGTTACTTGTACTTGTTTTTCTGTTCGTATCAATATACGTAGTACATTCATCTGGAGTTCGTATCTATCCATATGAAGAGTCTGTGGTTATTTTGGTACGGTCTTTCAATATTTCGTAATTCTGTGAAACTTTATTTTCAAACGGTAAGTTGCCTTCGAAGATGTTCCCAATATAAGTTTATCACATGTGTGATTATGCTCACATCGATAATTGCTTCATTATGTAATCTTGAATTGTGTGATTCATTTTCAAATATTTCCAAATTTTATAACGCCGCGAACCAAAAGACCCAATCTTTTACAACGAAGCCGTACTGAAATTAAAGAATAGTGGCAACTAATCCAATGCAGATGAAGAAAAATCATTTGAATCCTCTGGAACTGTCAATAGTATAGTGCGCCTAAGATTTTGTGCTGCATGTCAATAGCTTAATTTGCTTGATATACTCATTGGGTCATGACAAACACTGAAGCAATTGATTCTGCATCTTCAAATCCGAGACGCACTTTATTTGCTCTCATTATTTCAGCATGCTTTTCATCGAATCCACGTGAACTGTAGAACAAATACAAAGATGACACGTCAGAAGTCATTTTATATCTAATTCGTGTCATTTCAGGGAATCCCGATCTCACGGTGAAAGAAATGTTTTACTTAAACCTCCAAACGACTAAAAAACCGACACGCAACATCGCGAAACATTCAGAAATGGACTAAGTTTGGGTTGCAAGTAAAATCATCATCTGGGATGAATGCACAATGGCGCACAAATGTGCGTTGGAAGCACTCAATTGGACAGTAAAAGATCTTTGAAATGACTCAAGATGTTTGGGGACGTTATGCTTTTACTGTGTGGTGATTTCCTCCAAGCACTCTCAGTCAATCCAAGATCAACCGCTGTCGATGAAATAATTGCTTGCCTCAAATCCTCGACTCTGTGGCGCTATGAGAGAAAACTTCAGCTAACGACAAGCATGCGAACTGCATTGCTAAACGATTCATCTGTCGAAGATTTCTCCAACAATTGCTATCGGTAATGTCGGTATTTCGTTCAACGAATCGAATGGGTCTATTTTGTTTCCGCTAAACTATTGCAATTTCGTCTCAGCAAAGGACGAGCTCACCAATAAAAAGTTCCGGAATATCATTTCTAACCACAAAAATCACAATTGGTTGAATGAAACAAGAAATTCTTGCGGCAAAGAATAAAAAAGTGGATAACTAAACTTCATAATTCGAAACAAAACCTTTGGTCTACTGCATTCCTACAAACCTTTCCAACTATTCAACAGATTTTTTAAACTCAATGAATCTGCCTGGGGTCACCACAGAATTCACAACTGAATATTGGCTCGGTAAGCATCATGCTTTAAAATCTGAACCAAACCAAAACTATGTAACGGAACGCGTTTGATGGTGCGAAAACTTATGGGCATTTTGATTAAGGTGATGAAGATCTCACTATGAGAATTCGGATCATCCCAACCGATATATCATTCGAGTTTTAAAAGAATTCAATTTCGACGATCAACAAATCAGAAGACCAATCCTTGAGTGTTTCTCGCCTGAATGTAGAAAATGAATGTTTCTCTCAAGATCAATTCTTCATACTATGTTCATGTGTCGGCGCACCATCCGCTTTGTTTGTTCTCGCACCTGAAAACAAACGAAAATTATCGTATATTGCAAGTTCCTTCAGTGAAAAGGAATCGACCCGAGTGCAACCCAACCGGCAAATAGCTTAACCGAAAGTAATGCAACAATAATAATAAGTAAACACAACATTTAAAGATTCTGACACGGTTCACAGTTCCCATACACACACACACACACACACACACATGTGCTTTAGTGGCTTCGTTTAAGGCGGCTTTTGCCTTCGGAGAGCGTACCCTTTGCCGTTCAGCTTTGGCATTACGTTTCGCTCTTAGGAGTGAAAGTATTTTGTTGTTGTAATACTGAGGAGTTCTAGCCTCCGTAGATTCGGCGGACGGGGTAGCAAACACAGCACAGTCATTAACAGTATTCGTTAAGTATTTTATTGCGTTTTCGAAATTTTCAGCAGATTTTAATTTAATATTAGGACAGAATGAGGATTGAAATCTCCTGCAAAATTTGTTCCTGTTCGTTCAACTATTTGATAGTCTGGATTCAGAATTTTCTACTAGAGGTTTGCTGCTAAGCACATCGATAATTGGTGAATGGTCCGATGACAGATCATTCGTGGTCCAGGCCTTGATGAGGCACGTATCTAATTTCTTAGTAATGCCGAAGCCAATGACATCTGGGGTTTTCAATGGATCTGATGGTCAGTATGTTGGTGTGCCACCTGTTTTGCAATTAAGGTTGTTCTTGTAAATAGATTTGAGTTATTGTTTACCTCGTAGAGAGGTTAAACATGCACCCCAGTGTGGCGACTTAGCATTGTTATCGCCTACGGCAAAGAAGCAGGGTCCAAGTAATTCGAAGAAATCATCGAGATCTGTTGAGGTGATTTTGTGGTTTGGGGGACAATAAGTAGCCGCAATATACGTGTCTACGCTTCTGGCAGAGATACACAAAGCGGTACTGTGAATGTTACACATTTGTTTACATGGGATGGGGTGATGCTTGATTCTGTTTCTGATTATTATGACAGTACCACCGTGTGGCTTGTCATCAGGGTGATTGGTGTTATAGACTGTGTAGCAATGAATTTTTAAGTAATTATTCTTACTGCATAGGTGAGTTTCAGCGATCAACATTATGTCAATATTATTGGTGTGCAAGAAAGAATCTAATTCAAATTTACGGGACAATAGTCCGTTTGCATTTCATTGTGCAATTCTTAGATTATTCATTTGTTCATTAAATATGTAAGTAGGTCTGTTTGTTTGTATAAGGTTGTCTGAATGTTATTCATGATACTTGTTAGTTGTTGTATGTTATTAACTAGAGTAATTAGAACCTGCATTATTCCTTCCTGTGTATTGCTGTTTACTGCTGGGTTTGAAGCTGTTGGATTACCATATTGTGGGTTTCTGACTACGTCGGCGTATGACATTCCTGCTTTAGTCTGATCCGTGGGTTGTGAGGTAGGAGTTGGTTGCACTGGTTGTGCACTAGAATAGTTATTTATGAACGCATTCGTTATTTTTTCCTGCTTGTTACGTCTATTGATTGTTGTAAACGCAGGGCAGCCTCTGTAATTAGCGATGTCTGCAACGAAAGCTGGAAAGAGCACACCAACAGTTCAATAACCATTTCAAACTGCAAAACCCAATGTGCCACAAACTACATCTTCATCGTGTTGACAGTGACAGTGACAAGTAGACTCTAAGATTTACGTGGTTACCTGACATGTTTGTCTTAACACCACGAGCTTCTTAAGCTACGGGTACGATATGTTCGCACCAGACCCCCCATAATCGTACTCGCCAAGTACCCATACCGAAGTATGAGCCACTTAACTTTCGGAAAATGGGTACAAACTTTATTTCATAGCTTGACAAGGCTCCTGCTAACCCTTGGTCTAGATTGGACCTATCAATCATCCATGCCGCTTTTTCGGCAACGGCACCCCTGTCGTAAGCGCAACAGCACGCCAATACACCGCAATACAGAAGGATCCGGTTATCGTGCATTAACCGTTCCCAAGCTGTATTCACAATGAAAGTACCCGCTAATGGGTGTACAACCACAGCCCCTAAGTTGCAGCCAACAGGCTCCTCACCGACACCGGCAGGGACTAGGTCCCTGGGCCCCCGGATCCCTTAGTACCAGTATACCCCTGGTAAGGTTTCGAGGAAGCACAGACACAACCTCTTCAATTGAGCCCCTGCAAAGCTCGGTATTGATCGCCGTATTTAGGCTATTCATCATCATATTCAGAGTGTCACCTATTTATTCGTCATACCTTTAACTCAGCCGTCTATGTTTAACCTGAGAATCGGTCAGAATCCCTCCTCCTTTACACTGGCTGGGGACAGTTCCCCTTTCGGGAAGCGGAGTTGTGACAGTGACAGTCAGCACAATTCAATGTCGCACCGCCTTTGTCAATTTGGGTTCCCTTTAACACGCGGCTACGGAATATTCGACGAGTTTATCCAGCGGCCAAAGAAAAGACACGTATATATATATACGAAGAAAAAATGAGTAATTAATTATCGTTCAGTGGACTTAGTTGCTGCTGTACACACTTTTCATTTACACACGTTTTTTCAGCACACTTTTTCGATTCACACGTGACAAAGTGGTGATTAATAAAAAACCTTTTACCAGGACCGAATTTTTTCCTCGGGAGGACTTCAACGTTTCTTGGCTGCAATACCATTGTTTCAAGATGGATATCATACTGAGCGGTATAAGCAGAAAATTCTTGACATTGTTCATCAATTTTTCATGTAATTCAATCGATTTGTTGATAAACAAACGATTTGCATTTTCATTTTCTGCAGAAAAGATAGGAGAAATGGAATTGCTATAGAATTGACCTGAAACGTACTTGAACGATAAAGAGTATCTGACTGCTGGTGAAGACGGTAAGTACACCATATAAGCAATCTACCGATATTTGATCGGATAAAATGTACAGAGTGTTTCAAACATTTGACCGCTAATTTTTTTTAACAATTTTGCCCAATTAATTATTGCAGGAACAATGAGGTTTTCAATTGTGTTATTTTCATTGGTGCTGTGCTGGCAATGTATCAATGCTTTCGTTGCTCCTCGTGCTGAGAGCTATTGCTTTAGTACGGACACCCAAAGGCCACAAATAAGGCATTTCACTAGCAAAACATCGTATCAAGTGGCCAAGGGAACGGAGTTCGATAGACTTGTTGCCGTACCAAGTAAGAAACAAAACAAATAATATTTAAAACTATTCTTCAACATAACAATATTTACAGATTGTAAGCCAGTCAAATTTTGGTTGCTCAGTCGTCATGGAACTAGATTGCCTGAAGAAGATCAAATTTTGGCTCTGCCAGATTTGGAAGCTGTGAGTTTCATAATGATTTTCTAATATCAACTTCATTTAAAAGAACGAGCGTAATGATGTAAAACATCATAATATTTTATTCCATAACAGATTCGCGATGCCATTATAAATAATTATGAAAACAATGTCGCCGGTGGATTATGTGATCAAAATCAGCAATTAATCAAAGACTGGGTTTTGGATGCAAACATTACCGTAGACAAAGCTCAATTTTTAACTGTGCAAGTAGGATATTTACTTTTTCTAAAATTTTATTTTATTAATCAATAACTTCTAAGGGCTGGAATGATTTGAAGTTCATGGCGCAAGACTTTAAAAAAGCCAACTTTTGTCGAATTACGATGAGAGAAAATTTTTGGTGAGTAATCATTTCACTCAGTTTTGAAATTATGATCTATAAGACAGTGCTTAAAAAACAGTTCCGCCACACTGACACACAAAGAACTGAAGCAAGCTACAAGGCATTTGTGGAGGGTTTGTTTGGAGTTAATGCGCATCAGTACGTGAAAAAAGTAACAGCACCCCAAGTAGATACTCTCCTTGCTCCGTTCGACAACTGCCCAACATGGGTTGATCGTGAAGCTGCACAGAGGGACGATGATACTGAAGGTGGACTATTCAAAAAATCTCCAGAAATGCTTGCAGCTCTTGACAGAATATCAG
>OZ012659.1:46453230-46610493 GCA_963942545.1 Oxycera nigricornis
ATTCATGCTGAAATTCACAATGGACAAGCTACTGTTCTCATTTAAAGTACTTGGTGCTGCAGATGGCAAGACGAATGCACTGTGCATAACCTCAATTGGCACACCGAACGGACACAAGTACATTGTGCCAAATGAATATTTGGATGCACGCTGTCACGAAGCGCTCAAGAAAACTACAACATTCACCAAATTAAAAAAGACGCTGACTCAAAGAGGCCAAATGAGGAATATTTGGATTCCTCTCAACGAAGATTTGAAACAAACGTATTTAGATGAAGGTAACAACTTACAAATTAATGATGTATATTTAGAAGAAGAAATTGAAAAGAAAGACGGCACTAAGGAAGGAAGTTCTTCAGAACAATCGCTGATCCAATTATTAGAACAACTGCTAAAAAAAAGTAATGAACAATCAGCAGTTAAGAATATAGGCAAAATAGCTAAAGAATTTACAATCGACAAATTTAATGGAAAAAATTCAAATGCGAATCAATGGATAGATAGCTTTGAAAAGGAATGCGAAAGATTTAATATAACAGAAAATGACAAAAAAATTGAAATCTTAAAGTCATTCATGGATAAAGGGGCTACAGATTGGTATAGCAGCACATTTTTAAAACTCACTATCGAAGGAAAATGGGAAGACTGGAAAACAAATTTTTGCTATACATTTTCAAGCAAAGGCTGGTCTTTAATAAGATATGCAATGTCATTCAAATATCAATCAGGCTCTTTGCTTGATTATGCGCTAAGAAAAGAAAAACTTTTATTAGAAGTACGCAAATCCATTGATAATGGAACATTAATAGATTTAATCGCAACTGGCTTGCCAATTTTCATAGCTGATAAAATTGACAGAGAAAAAGTAAAGAAAACTGAAGACCTATATAATGAAATAGGTAAATTAGAACATTTATCATTTAAGAAAAATTCAGATACAAAAAAGTATAAAACCACAAAAGATAAAATTGAAAAAAAAACCCTGCGAAATCTGTAAGAATAAAAACAAAGGCACTAGATTCCACCCGGAAACCGAATGCTGGTTCAAGGATAAAGAAAGCAATGAAGTAAAAACAAGACAGATAAACAACTCCACACTTGAAGTAGAGTTGAGTGATAATGATCCAAAAAACTACTAATCCCACCATTAATTAGACTGAAGGTGAAACTCAATGACATTTTAGAAGTATTCGCCATTTATGACGCAGGCGCAAATGTCTCATTGATAAACTCAAAATTAATACACTTGAAAAAAAACAACGTTACAAAAATGATAAACTTGAGGACAATTAATGGTGTACACAAGTCGGATGGTATGATAACATTAAAAGTGAAAATATTCAATACAGAAGAAAATATGGATGTATTCATAGTCAATAATGAAAATTTCAAACACGACTTCCTAATAGGGCTGGATTGCATAAAAAAATTTAAACTGATACAAAATGAAAAACTAGAAATAGAACAAAAAACGGGTAATCTCACAGAAAACCAAGAAAGATATGAAATAAACTTCAACGAACATATAGATCAAGGAAATTTTGAAATCTTAACAAATTACTTAAGTTCTTATGAAGAAAAAATAATAGAAAAACTCATAGAGAAATATAAAAATATATTCGCAAAAGACAAATATGATATAGGAAGGGTAAAAGATTACGAAGCCAGAATAGATCTCGTGGTAGATAAATATTGCAGCAAAAGACCCTATAAATGTACAATAGACGATAAAAAGGAAATAGAGGAACAAGTTTCTAAATTATTACAAAGAAAACTAATCGAAGAATCATACAGCCCTTTTGCGGCTCCAGTAACCTTAGCCTATAAGAAGGATGAAAACAAAAAATCGAGATTATGTGTAGATTTTAGGGACTTGAATAAGATAATAGTTCCTCAATCACAACCCTTTCCATTAATCGAGGACCTAGTAACAAAAACAAGAAATTGCAAATATTTTTCAAAACTTGATATAAATTCAGCGTTTTGGTCAATTCCCCTCAGAATAGAAGATAGAAGCAAAACGGCATTTGTAACCCAGGAGGGCCACTTCCAGTGGACTTGTTTGCCATTTGGACTAAAAACAGCACCAGCAATATTTCAAAGAAACATAATGAGAAAACATAAATTATCAGATTTCGCAGTCAACTATATAGACGACATACTGATTTTTTCAAAAACCTTCGAAGGACATATTGATCATCTATCGAGATTACTAGAAGCAATAATAAATGAAGGATTTCGATTGAAGCTATCTAAATGTACATTTGCGTTGGAATCCATACAATACTTAGGACATAAAATAGGGTATAACTCAATTTCACCACTAAATGATAACTTAATCTCAATACGAAATTTTCCGGTTCCAAAAAATCAGAAAAATGTCCGACAATTTTTAGGGAAGATCAATTTTTATAATGAATATGTACCGAAGATTTCCATTATTCTGGAACCACTACATAACTAATTAAGGAAAGGTCAACAATTTACTTGGTCAACAGAATGTCAAAAAGCCTTCGAATACATGAAGAATTTCCTTTGTCAGCAGCCAGTACTAGCAGTTTTTGATCCTGAACTACCAGTACACATTTATACAGACGCGAGCTTACAAGGCATAGGAGCTGTAATGAAACAACCACAACTGAATGACACAAAAAAATAGAAAAACCAATAGCATACTTTTCAAAGAAACTGAATGAATCCCAAAAAAGGAAAAAAGCTATTTACCTCGAATGCCTAGCAATAAAAGAAGCAGTGAAGTATTGGCAACACTTCCTCATGGGAAAACGCTTCAAAGTATTTTCGGATCATAAGCCGCTAGAGAGAATGAATATTAAAGCCAGAACAGACGAGGAATTAGGGGATCTTACTTATTATTTATCACAATACGACTTTGAAATAATATACCGTCCGGGAAAGGAGAACCTGGAAGCAGATTGCTTAAGCAGAAACGCAGTACTAGAGTCTCAAGAAGGCGAAGAAGAAATATTAAAAATTGTTAATCTAATACAACTAGACGACATCATACAAGACCAAAAATTTAACAAGAATTTAGAAAATAACAAAAATAATTTAATATTCGAGAATGATCTATATTATAGAAAAGAAAGAAAGAAAAAAAAATCGTTTTGTCAGAAATTAATCGAGAATATCCATAGAAAATTTTGCCACATAGGGATAAGACAAATGCAGAGCAAAATACTGCCTTACTATACCGCAAAAAACATATCGAAGAATATTGAGAAAGCTTGTAAAAATTGCGTAACTTGCATACAGAACAAAACGAGAAAACATATTAAAATTGGTCTGATGTCACATCTCGGTCCAGCAGCAAAACCGTTTCAAATTGTTTCCATAGATACAATCGGTGGATTCGGCGGTTCACGATCCACTAAAAAATACTTGCATCTTCTAGTAGATCATTTTACTAGATTCGCATACATATTAACATCCAAAACACAAAGCACGGGAGACTTCATTAAATTGACAGAAAATGTTCTGAAAGATCATAATATCGAAATACTTTTAACAGACCAATACCCAGGCATAAATTCAAAAGACTTCAAAAAGTTCGCAGAAAATAAAAATATCACAATGATCTTTACGGCGGTTAATTCACCATTCTCGAATGGGTTAAATGAAAGACTCAATCAAACTTTGGTCAATAAGATTAGGTGTAAAATAAACGAAGAAAAAAACAAAAAAATGGCATGGACAACCATAGCACATAACTGTGTCAATAAATACAACGAAACCGAGCATACAGTAACAGGGTTCAGTCCAAAATATTTATTAATAGGTGAAGATACATCGGTATTACCAACTGAACTGAAAAAAAAGAAGGATGGAAATTATCTAGATTATGATAGAGCAATAGCCTTTGAAAACAGCAAAAAAAACCATGACTACAATAAAAAGATATACGACAAAGACAGGATAAATTATAACTTCAAGATCGGCGAATTGGTATATGTTGAAAATGGTAACCGACTAAATCGAAAAAAACTAGACTTGTTGAGAATTGGACCCTATAGAATCCTGAACAAAGTATCGAACTCTATATACGAAGTTGTCACAACACATAGAAAAGCAGAATCGAATTTTTTTCACATCTCCAAACTCATTCCTGCTCCAAATGCTTGAGATATGGAAACTACAATAGGCACCCAACCGATAAGGATTTTATGTATGTTTTGTAGTTTGT
The DNA here is from genome assembly GCA_963942545.1 of Oxycera nigricornis. Taxonomy (NCBI): domain Eukaryota; kingdom Metazoa; phylum Arthropoda; class Insecta; order Diptera; family Stratiomyidae; genus Oxycera; species Oxycera nigricornis. Next base: position 46,457,432 of record OZ012659.1, read on the forward strand.
ACAAAAAAAAACTTTATTCCAAAGTTTTATCGTGGGGGGGGGGAGATGTAAGGAAAGTATGATCTTTCCTTTTTGAATTCGGCGCGCGACATATATATATATATATATATATTTCAAGGGTAAGAGTTCCCTCTTCTTCAGTGTTATATATTATGGTTATACATTTATTGCCTTAATTATAAATACTCAACGTTTAGCTACTCATTCACATATCTATCACACGGTTTTATTACTTAATTAGCTCTAACATTTTTGAATACCCGTTGCTTGCGTCTTCATTGAGTCTCAGGTTTTTGGGATGTCTAATAATCCATAGACTCTGATACACATCCAATTTTCGGTAGTCCTTCACCTACTGCACCACTTCAAGGTCATATCATCCGATCGTATGGATGTTTATAATCATGTGTTTGGCCACGGCTGATTTCGCGGCGTCATCACTGGACGTTTTTGTTGACCTCAATCTCTCCGCTTCTTTGACATGTTCGTTGTACCTGGTTTGTGTGGGTCGTTGCGTTTGGCCAACGTAGTTTTTTGGCTATTTTGGTTATTTTGTAAATGCCACATTTCTCCTCCTTTTGGGTACCAAGTCTGGACCCCAGCTTAAACATACGACTCGTGGGTATCGCTTTTATTAACTACTGGAATGGTGCAAAAACACCGAGAACACGAAGAAGCAAGATAAAGCTCAAAAGGAAAGAATAGCCCGTGCAGCGCTTCTTCATACAAGCATTGCATGTTATATATATATATATATATATATATATATACATATATATATATATATATATATATATATATGTATATATATATATGTATGTATACAAATATATATACAGTCAAAACCGTTTATAACGACTTTGAAGGGACCGATAGGTTTCGGTCGTATTAGCCGATAGTCGCTTTAACCGGCTGCGCTATATGATACACATATGCACATCATCTGAAATATAGCATCTTCTAGTAAAACACCTGTATACTCGTATATGTAATTCAGTTCAAAACTATACTTGAAAATTTATGATAAGATACATTTTCATTGTAGGTACTTATAACATAGCAAAAACAATTTAAGCATACAACTAATGCTCAATACTAAGAAAATCTCCACTAATGTGCAACAATAGTGTTAGCAAGTCGGTAACCAAAAGCACACTAAGAGACGAAAGTTGTCGAATAGACCAGGAGGTTCTAACCCATGATAAAACTTAAATAACTAAGAAAATCTGTTATTTTTGCTTGTTTTTTATAACGAAGTGCATACGATTTTTGCATTTCATATTGCATACGCTTCAACGCTACGTGATTGCTACATGAATCGAATTCTCCATGAACGATTAGAAATTTTTGTAAAACTGCAACTGCGCTGAGAGTTTCGCAAAGTGATGGTACTGCAAATTCATCTTCTTCGTCTTGATTTCCATCAGTATGTTGACTTTGGATGTCAGCTAAAATATCCTCTTCACTTGCTTCTGCACACACTAAAAGGCTGCTGTCCACCTCAATAAACTCTTTAATATCACTATTTGGCAACAATACTGGAAATGCTTGGGCTAATTGCGCCAAAGGAATGTCATCAGCTTCATCATAATTATCATCATCATTTGAAGATTGCCCTCTACATGCATGGATGAAGATAAATCTTTGAAGCCAGCGTGCCTGAAGCAATTGGCGATAGTTCTTTGATTGAAATTATTCCACTCTCGGATATCATTAAAATTGCATCAAGGATATTAAATACTACTTTTTGATCTCCTTTTTCGATGCTTTGTAGCATATGCAGTACTTGAATTTTTCTGTACTGTGTTTTAAGAGATTTTATTACACCCTGGTCCATCGGTTGTAAAACTGAAGTGACGTTTGGCGGTAAAAAAACGAGCCTTATATTTTACAGATTATCCACTACGGGATGAGCAGGACAGTTATCAACCAGAAGAAGAATTTTCTGACTTTTTGATTTCAGCTTCGTGTCCCAGTTTCAGCCATTTCCCAAAAATTTTGGATGTCATCCAAGATTTGGCATTGTTTTCGTAGGTGACAGGTAGGGAATGTATGTTTTTAAAACATCGTGGCTTCTTGGCCTATAACTAACAGCTTCTCTTTAGTAGAACATGTCATATTTGCAGCAACCAAAATAGTGATTCTAGTCTTAGACATTTTCCCTCCAATAGATTTTTCACCTTTAAATTTCAGGGTCTCATCTGGAGTCAAATTATAAAATAGGCCTAGCTCGTCTGCATTGAAAATATCTTCGGGCTTATAGCCTTCGCACAAAACTGGCCACTTTTGAGAAAGCCATTCTCCGTTTGTAACATCAGGTACACTGGCAGCTTCACCACAAATCTTCCCGGAAACAATATCATGGCGAGCTCGAAAACGTTGTATTCAAGAGGAAGAACAGTTGAAATTCTCTTCTCCCAAGCGACGCGCAAAATCATTGGCCTTTTCCTGGCGAACAGGCCCACTGATTGGAACATTATTTATTCTTTGTTGACTAAACCACTTGATTAAAGCTACATTAACGTCCTTATGTTCAGATGATCTGGCCCGTTTGATTTTAAGATTGTTTTGCTCAAATGATACTTAATTTTACTTTTGCCTTTCCAAATTGTTGAAATAATGGAATGCGACACACCCATCTCCTTTGCAATGAAACTGTTCGTCTCTCCGTTTTCAAGTCGTCAAATAATGTGCGACTTTTCCGCTACACTGAACACTGTTTTCTTTTTTTGTGACATGACGACGCGCACTTTTAAAAAGTTTTCATTCAACTGAATGCTTCACAAAACCTTGAACAACTATCCAAATCGCAGCTGCTCCAGCCGCAATTCTTGCAATTCCTTAAAATACAACAAAATATGTTTGGCAGTCGTTATAGCCGCTACAATTATCTAAATTCTGTTGTAAAACGTGCCGCTATAGACAATAATGTCGTTATAAGTGACGTCGTATTAAGCGATTTTCTTGTTGAAGAGTTTGTGTAGAGTAAAAACGGGGCGTCTACATTTCATCGCTTTATCCGGTTTGTCGTACTAAGCGATGCCGTTATAAACGTTTTTATATATATAAAATAAAATATATATAAAATTCGGTTACCTGATGGAGTAAATCACCTCCGTAGTCAGTTAGTGTATAATATATATATATATATATATATATATATATATTTATAGTTAGTATATATAGTATTACGTCGTGAAGGCGGCTCCGCCACAGCGGCAATCCTGATCTTAGGTGAAGCCTACTGACTTCCCAAGTTGCCTCGAGAGCGCCTCAGCTCACCCTGCACGTGCGCAATTGTCGAGTTTACCACCGCCTAATTCCGCTCCGACTTCAGCATCTCTTCCACAAAGTTGTGCGGGTTGATGTTCGTTCCCAGCACACCCTCCAAGCATTGCCTCGCCACATTAAATCTGGGGCAATGGAACACAACATACTCCGGGTCTTCGGGAGCATTAGGGCAACTAGGGCAATATGGTGAATCGTCCAACTTGAAACGATTCAAATACTGCCGATAACCCCCATGCCCTGTGAGGAACTGAGCCAGGTGGTAGTTCACTTCGCCATGCTTGCGCTTCACCCAGACGTCAATATGTGGGATTAATCTGCGCGTCCATGATCCCTTTTCAGATCGCTCCCAACATCTTCGCCATTGTCGGATCGATTCTTCCCTTCCCTGCCGCATCGCGGTCGGTTCCGAACGCCTTCTCCGGTACAAGCGGCTCATTTCATCCGCAAGTATGTCGACTGGGATCATTCCTGCGACCACGTACGCGGCCTCGTCGGAAACAGTTCTAGAAGCGCTGCACACTCTCAATGCACTGAGACGATAGACTCCTTCTATCTTTCTCCTGCTCAATTCAAGTTTAAGAGTTTCCTCCTACACAGGTGCTGCATAAAGCAGAATAGAGCTCACTACTGGAGAGATTACCCTTCTACAGCTACTTTTTGGGCCCCAACATTTGGCATCATGCTTGTCAAAGCTGCGGCAGCCTACCTAGCCTTGGAGCTTGCATAATCCATGTGGGCCTTGAAGCTAAGCTTCGAATCAATCAAAACCCCCAGGTACCTAATGAAGGGTTGAGAGTTGATATGTCTCCCCACCCGGACACTAAGGATATTGTTTTTGCGTCTGTTGCTTATTAGAACTGCCTCCGTTTTTTGTTCCGCCAATTTGAGTCCGGACGTTTGCAGCCACGACTTTATAGCACTGATAGCTTCACTTGCGTAGACTTCTACATCTCCTAGATGTTTAGCAGCTACTACCACAGCTATATCATCCGCGAACCCAATAACCGTCGCCTCACGTGGAATGGGAAGTTCAAGCACTCCTTTGTACATCACATTCCACAGAAGGGGACCAATCACAGAGCCTTGCGGGACTCCCGCGGTCACGGTGTATTCTCTAATCCCTGCGTCCGTTTTGTAGAGAATAGTTAGGGACTCCTATTTTAATCACGTTGATGTTCTCCCAGTTTGCCGAGTTAAATGCGTTTTTGACGTCAAGAGTTACTATAGCGCAACATTTCTTGGACGCCATGGCATTCTTTGCCAATCCTATCACCGAGTTGATAGCGTCAACTGTAGAGCGTGCTCTACGAAAACCATACGGAGAGTTGGATATATCACCTCGGTCTTCAATAATGGGAGCCAGCCTGTTGTATATGATACGCTCCAGCATCTTACCTGTTGTATTCAAAAGGCAGATGGGGCGATACGACGAAGGTTCTCCTGGTGGTTTGTTTGGTTTCGGTAACAAAACCAGTTTCTGCATCTTCCAGATGGTAGGAAAGGTTCCTTCAAGCATGCACGCATCAAATGTGCTGGCGGAATACGTCCGGCCTTGTATATATGTATATTTGTAAATATATATTATATATGTATATATATATATGTATATATATATATATAGCAGCATCTTACCTGTTGTATTCTAAAGGCAAATATATATATATATATATATATATATACATTATCGCACATCCTCTGAAAAACTGTCATAACACAAAAAAACGAGTTTTGAAAAAACGCGTTTTTATTTTTTTGTTACTCAATTAATGTAACTGCTTATTTATTAATGCTGATTTTTTACGGACTTAATATTTTAACTGATGTAGAATTTAATAAACTTGTTACCAGAATGTAACAAAATAGGCATTTATAAAGGAAATATTTATTTATTAAAAAAACAATCAAATCTGTCACATAATGCAACTTTTTTTAACATAACTTAAATAATAAAAACTCCTTTATAAATATAATTCAGTTAAATTTTTTCCAAATTATTAACAAAGTCTTTGGGAATTATATAGGAACTCTTAAAATCACAATAAAAATTTAAAACAGTAGAAAGTTACATTGTTTAATTTAATTAGCTTGCTTAATAGGAATTAAAGTTGGGAATAAAAACTAGAATAAAAATTTGGAATGTGATTATTCTCTACTAAACTTAAAAGATATCTCTTTTTGTTTTATTTTATTTTAGGGCGACATTTAAAAGCTCTTTTGATTCTAATGTTTTGAATGATAATTGGTTTTCGTGTGATTTCGGCTTCTTTAAAATCCTCTTCTTTATAAGAATGTTTATAATAAACTTTGTTCGCTTCACGCTGGATCACTTTCGAAACTTTTAGATCAGCAGTTTTCAAATTCTTCGCGTTAAAACCAATGTCATCTGCTAAACTTTTCATTGAAAAAAATCTTTAAAGCTCATTTCGTTTACGTGATATGGTTTGCCCTTTTTTGGCATTTTTGATGATTTGAGCGTACTGGCTGGGGACATTAATGGGGCCAGATCTGAGGTTCTTCTTGATAGCTTTTTCAATGACAAAATGTACTGAGTCACCCTCTTTTTGGGTGTGGCCGGTGATAAGGTACTTGTAAGTTATTGATTTTATGTTAGGGTATTTCATTAATGCGTAAATGTACATAGAAAAAAAATTTGTTCTTCTGCTGGCCACAGCAATTGTCTGAAAAAAATACTAATTCAATTTCTGGTCCGTCATAATCTGCCACTGTTTTGTTTATAAAATTAAGTACGCAAGATCCGATTTCGTCGGCTCCTCTGTTAGCTTCTCCTTCATGCCAAAAGTAACATTCCGTATGATCAGATACAAGTTCACTTTTGGTAAAATTAAGATTATTTAATTTAGATTTATAATAGAAGACAGAAACATCTCATTTGGGGGTTTGAAGCACAGCCTGTGGATCATACACTGCTATTTTGTAGTCGGTACTCACACTAGTTTTTTCTTTATCTTTTTCACGCCTGGAGAGTTCTTTTTCTTCTAATAGTAAGTGTCTCAATTTTTCTTTTCCAGACTCATCTGCATTTTCATAACTGACACACAGCTCGCAACGATCTTTTTTAGGTATAAAGAAGCTTATGTTGAATTCCCGATTAAAGATTTAAGCGTACATTTCATAGTGAGCTGCTGGGACACCTCGTTCTAAACATTCTTTTTTATAGTCTGTATGTAATTTTGCTATACATTCACCGCCATCGATAAAGTCTCGGCTAGAATTTTTTCTAATATAGTGGCTTTCTATGCGTGGTATGGAATTTATGTGATCTCTAACAGATTTTTTAATGGATTCATCAATTTTTTATGTTGGCCATGTTTTCCTCTTTTATCTAATTCAACAAAACCTAACTCTCTCTTGTTAAAAACTGTTCGTTCAACTCAGTCATTGATATCTAATGTAGCCATAAAGAATTTTTTGCATACCAGTATTTGTTCATCGTTGACGTTAAAATAGTAGGCATTGTTGTAGCTGCGAGGTTTTTGTTTTCCAGTAAAACGAACTGCAGGTACATTAGCTTTAGTACAGTTGTTTATAAAATTTCGTTGCAGGTTAATATCTCCCATCTGTCAATATTTAGTAAAAATATTTAATCTGTCGTCATTTTCAATTTTTGTCGAACATTGCATTTTACAACTACTTCCACAAGGTGGTTTCATGGCCCACGCTGGCATAGCTTTCTTTGCTTTAGATCGTGAAATATAAGATTGACCAGTATTACGTAATTTCTTTGCTTTGACACTTAACCATTCATCAACTGTTGCTAGGCGTTTTTTATCCTTTTTTACATTACTGTTGTCCTCTGTTTCAGCCACACAAATATTGTGGGTAGTTTCCTCATCTTTATTCTCCTGTGCAGATTGTTGGACTGGTACCAAATCAATGTTTTGTTCACCTTCTTTTTCTTTAATCTCTTGTGCAGATATTGAGGGCTGTTTAATACTTTGGTCACATATAACCTGCGGATCATTAATTAGTTTTGATTGAGTTATATTCTGGATTGCAGAACTTATTGAAGATATTGATGAGCTTCTGGAAGAACTGCTGGAAGAACTAGATGATCTACTAGAAGAACTTGATTTGTAGTTAGGGTCCTTCACTGAATCATCATCATCTTCAGAAAATGGTTCAATATCGTTTAGGGCAGTATCTGTTGATTTACTTTCAGCAAGGTTATAACTGCAATGGGCGATCGGCTCCAAATCTTCAAAATTTGGTTTGGAACTTTCGGCGCTCTCAATACCTGGTTTTATGACTAGGTCTTCTGTAAAAGATAATAGTATTATTACAAAAAGGAACATAGAATACTTTGAGCAACGATAGTTTATGTAAACAAGTTGATATTATGCAGAATAAGGTACTCTTAGTTTTGGTACCCTTGAGATCTTAATGGTGAATTTTGTTACTCGTGTCAGGTTTCATCTACTTCACAGTGCTGTGGTAAAATCTCAACCTAACCACATGATTCGAGCGAGGGTAGAACTACTTACTACTCACACTAAAGTTGTGTCGATTTTTTTCATCGATAGTAAAGAAAAAACCGAATCAAACTGGATTTTTATCTGGAGAAGTTTTCTTGTGTTATGACAGTTTTTCAGAGGATGTGCGATATATCCATCTATGTATATTGGGTTCAGAGTATTTCATATATATATATATATATATATATATATATATATATATATATATATATATATATATATATATATATACATATATGTATATATATATGATTAATCCAAATTTAATTGAATTTGCTTTGTATACTTTTTATTCTTTCTTAAAACTAAATAAAGAGATCAGTGTTTAATAAATAATTCACTACCATCTTATGTCCTATCCAATCTATTATCATTTGACATGGTAGCAGAGGTCCGTAGTTCTTAAATAGTGATATCTATAATATGAAAAAAAAGTTATGCAAAAATGCATTAAGAGTGATTTGGTAAGTAAGATGGTAGACGGTAAAGTTAAAAACGAAGACCCGAATATAACCAAAGGATGCGTAAGAAAACTTTTTGAATAAGTAATAACTGATATAATGATATTGAAAATTTTGTGTGTTCTAAAAAGAGTTTAGTGGGGAAAAGTGTCGAACGAAGCAATAAAAAAATAAAGTATTTAATGGTAGGGACTACAGTATTTGGAAGAAGAGAATGTCATCACCATTGAAGTTAAAAAAATATTAATCCTGAACCAAGAGAAAAAGCAGCAACAAACGATGATGCCACTAACCTAAAAGAGATGAACTACTTGTACAGTGGCATTTTGAATGAACAAACGGAATTTATTGGAGATGAAGAAACAGCTTATAAAATGTTTAAGAAATTTTATAGATTACATTTGAAAAAGTCAACGGCTATCAAAAACAGGCTAGAACGCATAACATTAAAAGATTAAATGGGAAGTGTGGTTTCGGGGTGACGGATGGCATCTTCTTCAGGTGCTGTCATTTACCATCCGCCACCAGACAGCACGACCACGGTTAGGCTTGTTGATGGTTTAAGCTCGTTATATTTCAACTATTTTTAACTTCCCAGTTCCCTATGGGAAGTTATTGTAATGGGGTCGATTTTGCGAATCCGTAATTTTGACATATCTCCACGTTTTAAGGTCTCTAGAATCCAAATTCATCGTTTTTAGAGAGATGTCTGTGAGTGTGTATGTACGTATGTGTGTATGTGCGTATGTACGGATGTACGTATGTGCGTTCGGAATAATTTTTCGTCTCGATTATCTCAAGAACCAAAGATCGGATTGACGTGGCACGGGTTTTAAACGACGCGTAACTACGTAACTTAGAACTGAATGACTTTTCAGCAAAATCGGTCAAGCCGTTTTTTATTTAGGATGAAAAAACTTTAAAAAACAACTAAAAATTGCTCATTTTTAAACTGTTGATACGCACTATTAATTCGTGCAGATACCAAATACTTTCATATTAATGTTGTTATTATTGTGCGTTTTAGCAAAATTGTGATCAAATTTGTAAAAAATGTTGTTTCAAAAAAAATAAAGATTAATTTATGAAATTCCAAACTTATATTATCAGGTTTGCGTGAATAGGAGTAGAGACGCTAATGCAGTTAATAATTGCATATTGTTATAAATAATTTAATATTGTGAATAACAATCAAATAATATTAGTTATAATTTGATATTGTATATATAAAGTCAATTATAACTATTCATTAACGATCAAACATTCTTAATAACGAATGATTGTTGTAAATAATAATTAAATACCCTCAATAATAGTTGTGGACTCCGAAACCGAAATGAAGAACAAGGTTGAGGACGAAGTGGAGGACAAGAAGGATGACGAGGACGAAGAGGACGAGGTTGCCTAAACCAAAGCTTTTATGGTTAGATAAAAAATTGATAAAAATAATAAAAGTAATTATATTAATTTAGAATAATAATGATTAATAATAATAATTATTAATAATAGTAATTAATAATAAAAGCAAATTATAGCATTTTATTCACCCCACTGGGAAGTTAGTCGTGTGGGCTTCAAGCGTCGCACTTAGACCACATTTTATTATTTGTATCCGCGGAGTTCAAATCCTCTATCAGAAAGGCTAAACGCACCTCTTGGAGAAGCTTCTGTGCAGAAATAGAACACTCCAAGGATGTCAGCCGCCTGCGAAAAGTTATGACGAGCTCCCCCTCATTTTTAGGGTCCGTTAAGGACGCAAATGGAGTCTGGACGAAATCCAGCTCAGAGACTCTGTCCGTTCTCGTAGATACGCACTTCCCGGGCAGTGAGGGTGTGGCTGACAAAGCGGATCCACACACGCTCCCGGAGTGCATGCCAACTACTGTGCCTGTAAATGACAGGCTACTACGCTGGGCAATCAGCTCATTTCAACCCTTCAAATCCCCTGGCATGGATAACATCTCACCTATCGAGATCCAGCAGGGTATCAATATAGCACTGCCATGGTTGAACGCCATTTTCAAAGCATGTGTACGGATGGCTTACATTCCACAGCAGTGGAGAGAAGCAAAAATAGTTTTCATACCTAAAGCGGGTAAAACATCCCACTCCTCACCTAAGGATTACAGACCTATCAGTCTCACCTCTTTTCTGCTAAAAACGCTGGAGCGACTGATAGAGATCCATCTGAGAGCTATTCTGAAACCACTCTCTAATGCGCAGCACGCATACACAAAAGGGAGATCGGTTGAAACAGCTCTTCACTCGCTCACCAGCTACATCGAAAAATCGCTAAGCGTCAAAGAATACACGCAAGCAGTTTTTATAGACATCGAAGGGGCTTTCAACAATATCAGCCATAAGGCTATTGGTAAAGCACTCGGGGGAAGCAATGCCGACGACAACCTGATAGGGTTCATCGGTCAATTGCTTAGCAGCAGGAACATCAACTCCACGCTAGGAAACAGTACCTTACGAAGGAGGGTTTGCAGAGGCACACCACAAGGTGGGGTGCTATCACCCCTTCTATGGAACCTAGTGGTGGATGAACTCCTGTCAAAAATAGAAGCGACTGGCTGCAAAGTCGTAGCTTATGCCGACGATGTTGCAATAGCAATATCGGGAAAATTTGTTAACACCCTATCGGAAAGACTAAACTTTGCCCTAGGTATTCTTACCAAATGGAGCAAAGAGTGTGGTCTAAAGATAAATCCGCAAAAGACGGAATTTATGCTCTTCACAAGAAGATACAAAATTCCACGATTTGCTCCACCTAAACTTGGTGAGACAAGTCTCAATCCGTCTCATCAGGTCAAATATTTAGGTCTGATCTTAGACTCCAAACTCGCATGGAAAGCAAACATAGCGGAAAGAGCGCGTAAAGCGGCATGCGCAATCTACTGCTGCAAAAGAGCTATTGGGAAAAGATGGGGACTGAAACCCAAAACTGTATCATGGCTCTATACAGCGATAGTGGAACCAATCCTTCTGTATGGCGTGGTTATTTGGTGGCCAGCAATGGCAAAAACATCAAACGCGAACCTGGTTAACAGGGTCAGGAGGACTGCAGCTATTGCAATCACCGGGGCTATACGCACTACCCCGACAAAAGCATTGTTTATGCTATTAAATTGGCTCCCGACGGAGCTCCTAACGAGACAGCAGGCCAAGTGCTCTGCTATTCGATTGAAAGCTCTAAATCTCTGGCGTGATGGGAATATCGGCCACTCCACCATATTAAGGAGGGATGGACCAACGCCAGGGAAAGTAGACCTCACTCCTCCGATTCCCTGCTTCCACCACAGTTTCAAGTCCGTCATCCCTAGCAGAGATGACTGGATCATGGAAGGAAATAGGACACAGGAATCGGTCGACATCTACACTGATGGATCAAAAATGGATGGAAAAGTTGGCTGTGGTGTTTATTCCGAACAGCTAGGTCTGAGACTATCCTTCCGGCTACCAGATCACTGCAGTGTCTTTCAGGCAGAGGTCATCGCAATACATAAGGCAGTGGACTGGCTGAGAAATCAGAAAATTTCTATAAGAAATCTCAACATTTTCTCCGACAGTCAAGCTGCTATCCAATCATTATCCAACGTGTATACCTCATCCAAAATTGTAATGGAATGTCGCACACTACTGAACGCGATGTCGCTTCACTGTGAAGTGACTATCTGCTGGGTGCCGGGTCACAGTGATATACCTGGGAACTGCGAAGCTGATGCCCTAGCTAGAGCTGGCACTGAGCTCCAGGATTATACACTAACACCCCAAGTCGGCCATCCGTTGGCCTCCGTCAAGCTAAGTTTCATGCAGTATTATATAGAGGCTGCGAACAGGGCCTGGCTGCTGGAAGAAACCTGCAGGACAACCAGGCAAACTTGGCACGCATTGAGCTCAAAGCGCACCAAGCAGCTCCTCAACACGAGCCGTGAAACATTAAGTTTCATCGTATCCGTACTGACGGGGCATTGTCTCATTGGCAGACACGCAGAAAGACTGGGTGTCCCTTTCCACGATTTCTGCCGCAGCTGCAGATCGGAGGAGGAGGAGGAAACGATCCAACATTTTCTGTGTGAATGCCCAGCACTGTCCAGGAAACGCATGAAAACCTTAGGCTCACCCTTCCTGGACAGCCTCACGGAAGTAGCTGATTTGAACATTAGCTGCGTCGCCGGATTCATACGAGAATCGAAATGGTTCTCGTCACCCAACAGGTTTTAGTGCCGCTCCCTGTTAAAATGTGGTATCACAATGGGCCTATCTTGGCCTAAGTGAGCCGCCTTTTGACAAAGGGGGCTGCCACTACAACCAACCAACCAACCAACCATCCGCGAAGTATAACGAATGTCAATTGGTTCGTACATATGCCTACGTCGCTATTCTATATTAATCAGACTGATACTTGTGTTACATGAGCAAAAGCCTGGCTCGGAAATGTAAGGAAGGTAATAAAAACAAAGCAATAAAGATATTGACTCTTCAAAATTCAGTTTAAAAGCAGTCTTACTGCATAATGGCAATGTTCTTTCATCTGCACCTTTAGCACATGGCATTCACATAAAAGAAACTTATGCAAATATTAAAAACCTACTCGAGAAAATTCAGTACCAACGTCATTCATGGAAAATATGTGCAGATCTCAAAGTTGTTGGAATATTACTCGGGATGCAAGGTGGTTACACAAAGTATTGCTGTTTTTTATGCGAATGGGACAGTAGAGCTAGAAGTCAACACTTCATCAAAAAGGATTGGCCAACGAGGACTAATTTAATTCCAGGACAAAGGAATGTGACTGAAAACCCCTTAGTAGAAGCAAGCAATATTATTTTGCCACCTTTGCACATCAAATTAGGTCTCATAATTTTTTTTGTTAAAGCCATGAATAGAAATAGAGAAGGTTTTCTGTATTTAAAAACATTATTCTCTAGACTGAGTGAAGCTAAATTAAAAGAAGCAATTTTTGTCGAGCCATATATAAGGAAGATAATGAAGAATTCTAATTTTATTGCAAAATTAACCACAGAAGAATGCATGGCTTCCTTTTGTTGAAGTGGCGACAAATTTTTTGGGAAATAGAAAGTCTGGTATCGAGGAAAATGGTCACCGAGAATGCTTGCAGATTTTTGTTGGACACTAAAACGAGATCATCCATCGTATAGTTATAAGAGACGAGCAAAACGAACAAAAAACGTACAGAATAATTTTTTAAAACTTGATTCCCTTAAAAAATAAGTTATGTTTCTTCTTTTTAAATAAATGTATATTTCCGCGAAAATGAGTGGTTCAATTTTTTCACACACATATTTTAAGTTATCTCTGGCCAAGGTATAAAACAAACCAGTAGCGAACCACGGCAAAAAATAAATAATTTTTTTGTTGGTCGCAGAATAAAGAAGAAAGGCAAGATGGCAATTACTACAGTGCGCATAACAAGAGACATGCGAGTTCGTAAATACTCAATGGGACCGAAAAGCTGATTTAGGAATATGATATGAAAATGCAGGGTATAGAGTTTTGATAAATAATAAAGTTACAGTGGCTAAAAATGACGACATTATTGAGGAATATGTAAAGTTAATAGGATTGAATGATGAAAATGGAAGAATTGAATATAAAAAGTTGCAAATTAATGAAAATATAATGAAAGAAAAATTTGATAGTGATCTGAATGATAAGGAAAATAATACTGAGTATGAGTTTGTCAATAATTACGTTGTGAATCATCATCATGCGTTGTTCATAAAACTACTACTGACTTCGTATCAATAATTATTATGCTAATGTTTCGCGTCATTAGCTCTTAATGCGGTGGATATTCACGACAAAATCCGACTCGTTAATAATATTGACTTTGCGTCAATATTCGATACACTAATAATATTGCGTTATTAGGTCTTCGAGTGGCAGATAACTTGACAATCAAAAGGTCTCCACGGCATGAGAAAATTCTGCTTCTTCAATATTTATAGGGTGCTTATTAAAAAGGTATAAACACATAAAATTCTAATAAATTATTAATTTTTTTTGGCTTTACTAGCTTGCAAATTTCATGGTATTAAATGTTTAAAAATAATTTCGTGCATATGACCACCGCGACTGCGTCTTAGAAAAGCTATCCTGTCGGTCCAATTTTGCACCACTTTTTCCAGCACCGCCGACCTTATTTCGTCATTAATGCGTTAAATGATGAACAGTTACTGGTTTATCAGCATAGATAAGTGACCTGACGTACACCACAAAAAGTAGTCCAATGAAATCAAATTACATGATCTGGGCTACCAGTTCACAGGTCAATTTCTTGAGATGATTCGTTCACCAAAGATTGGGCCCAATAAAGCAATGATTTCATACGCTGTATGGCATATTGCGACATCTTGTTGGAACTATTTGCCCCTCGGACGATTATCATTGTTGCATGAACATTGTCCAATAGAGAAACATGGACATAAATCTTTCCATCGTATTGCGCATGTGCTGCTCAAACGTTTGACGCACAAAACGCGAATTTCGGAAATAAATTCCCACTATTTCGAGACGTTTGGGTGTAAATATTTGCATGGTAATTTGTCAAGGTAAATTAAACGTATGGCAAAATGACTGCGAAATTTGACAGCTACAATGACAGACATTTTTATCAAAAGTTCTATACTTCTAAAAACACCCTATAGTTTAATCAAAAGTAGTTCAATAACAATCGATCTGATCTTTTTCAAGCGTAAACCCTCATTTGTAAGCCCTGCATATGAGCTCTCACGTTAACTTAGTTATGGGATTGCATGTGAACGGAATGATGATTAAATCATTTTCTTCATTACGTTCAATTCGCCTGCGGTTCGCGTAATTGAGTGAAAAATTAGCAACGAATTTAGTGCATATGATGTACGTACGTGAGAAATCGTTACACAAAATTCTTTTTGATTGACAGTATAAATAGTAGCTTGTTGAAAAATATCGTTCCGTGTATACATAAAAATGTTAACGTATCGTAACTTAGGCACATAGTTAGCGAGAATATAATATGTATACGATCAGCTTACCGTATTTTACATTATCATCTACTGTCGTTTAATATCCTATCGTACCGCATATGATTCTCCATTTTGTATATAACCGTATCGTATGTTACGTATTCTGTATCGCGTCATCCTATTACAATGGATGTTCACATGGCTTTTTGGCTGAAAAGGATATATTCACCTAATATCGCTCAGTCACCTATGTTACTGTCTGAATAAAGGGCTTTGAGTTGGGAAGAGAGAACGTCTCACGACAAATTCGGTTTGGCAATCACTTCATACCTGATTCTGAAATCAATCCCATTCAAGTTACAGGAGTGTATGGTACTTCCCCGAATGACCATCCAGTTGCCAATTCCATTCTGACCCATGGCAGATGCCATCTTGTATTAATAATTCAAATCTTAAATTCTCTGAACTAGGTATAAATACTGTCGCCCTGTCAATGACTTTCATATTCGAACCTCGGAGCCCGGTGATCAAAACAATTACTGTGGAGTCAATGGACCGCTTTTGAATATGTCTCATGGTAATAGTTTCCCACATTATGTCTCAATGCGGAGACGTTCACGTTCCAAGTTGAAACTCTTCCACGCAAACATTAAGTTCCTGCAACGGAACAAATTGCAAAAAATGTCATTTTCTTGTATCGGGACCCACTGCGCCGTGGTACTGGAAATATCTACAGTTAAATAATGATACGTTCGACTGGTTAGGCTTTAAAGCCGAATTTATGAGTAGATTTCCTTACTCTTGATGTCAATTTATGACGACGAATTCAGGCGTGGATCCAAAAACCTCACGAACCATTCATGAATTTCTTTGGTTCCCTTGAAGGTGTAACCCTCCAGTTGACTTACAGATGATCCCATACCGTAATGTGCAACAGTATTTGAGTGATTATTTGGTAATTTTAGCAAAATGCACGACTTGGTGCAGTGTTGTATTTCGTTTGAGCGCGTACGAAACCAAAACAGTCCTGTAAAAGTAAATGTTTCATTAGTAAGTCGTTCTTTTTGTTTGTGTTAAAATATCTGAATTTGTTCATATAAGCGTCCTCTTTGCTAAGCTTGAGAAAACATTGTTCACTTGTTGTTCGAACGCCCAGCGCCCTCCGTTAGGTCGAGAAACCGGTCAGTAATTAGCTAGAAATTGGGCAGATTCGTTCGAGAGTTCAACTGTACCCAAGGTAAATGTACCTACGTTTAGCGGCAGGCAGGCAGATTGGGACACATTTAAGGAGCTATTTACAGCTGTCATTATAAACGACCCTCGGATTGCTCCCATCGTGAAATTGCAACACCTCCTTAACAGTGTACAAGGGTTAGCCAAAAGCACTTTAGCTGGTGTCAAGATTTCGTCATCAAACTTTAACGTAGCGTGGGATAAACTACTTAGAAGGTATGATGTCAAAAGGCGCCGTCTCCACGCGCATTTGCAGGCTTTCATAGACCTACCTTTTGCAGAAAATGGGTCGGCTCAGGAGCTCGGTTCTCTCATCGATAGAGCTGAGGAAGCGGTCAAGGGTCTTTATGACCTCGCTTGCCCAGTTGAACATTATGACAACTGGTTTGTTTATCTCATTGTTCGCAAACTAGATGTGGACACTAAAAAGAGCTGGAATATTCATGAAGAAAATGTTGGTGGGTTTTCTTCTTATAGCTCTCTCCTCGCGTTTTTGGAAAATAGGATGGCTAGCCTCGAACCCGAAGACGAGGATATGTCTTTTGAACATACAAAAGCAAAAAACAAACACAGAAATAACCATAAACAAATTAAAACTCATTTAGGCCAAGAGTTTTACAAAAACTCGAAGGATTCAACGCGTTCTTCCCCATCGTGCTTGTTCTGCTCAGGCAGTCATTTGATATTTAGATGCCCAAAATTCATCGCATTAAAACTCAATAGTAGATTGGAATTTGTAAAAACAAATAAGTTGTGCCCAAGCTGCCTCTCAGCCAAGCACATGAAAGCAAATGAGTGTAATACCAGTTATCGGTGCCCAGTAAGTGATTGCGGGGAAAAGCATAGTGCCCTTTTACATTCGGACAAACGAAAGGCTGTAAAAACCCATACGGTTAGCGTTGAACCTCGCCCCGCGGAAACAGACTTTTCGTCCGATTCAGAGAGTCAACCAGAACCAACTTCAAACAATGACTCGGCAACCCATTGCATGTTCTCTAGTCAATCAGTTTTGTTAGCTACTGCTAAAGTTGCATTGTGCAATCGCAATGGTGACAAAATTCAAGTCAATGCACTGATTGATCCAGGATCAATGAGGTCATTCGTTTCGAAGAAAGTAGTTGCAGCTTTGGGCCTTCCCACGAAGTCTACCAACGTTGCCGTTAAAGGCTTAGGTAACACACTCTCGGCTACGGTTCACGACTTTTGCAAAATATCATTGCAATCAAACATGGACCCTAAATTTTGCATCGACCTTCACGCTTTAATGGTAGGTCATGTAACTTCACAGCTTCCATCCCAGAAAATAAGACTAGGTCAATGGCATCACCTAAAAGGCCTGAACTTAGCCGACCCGGAATTTAGGCGTCCAAAAGCAATTGATTGCATTTTGGGGGCGGATGTCTACCATCGCATCATCCGAAATGGCATCAAAAGGGGACCACCAAATACGCCCATGGCTCAATTCACGGTGTTTGGCTGGATCATCACAGGACCTACAAGCGCTGGCAATGATTGTTTAGAGATAAATTCATCCATTTGTATTGATTCATATTTCATTCAAGAAGATATTAAGTTATCTGACACTCTGTCCAAGTTCTGGGAAATAGAAAAAATTCCTAATATAATTCCTTTAACCGAAGATGAAAGAGAATGCGAGAAACATTTCTCAGAGACTGTCTTCAGGCATGATGGTCGGTATGGCGTTCGCATACCATTTAAGACCAAGCCAACCTTTCCCGGATCCAAAGTACTCGCAATGAAGTCATGGCTCCGACTCGAGAAGCGCTTGTCTCAAAAACCGGAGGTCAAAGCAGCGTACGATAACTTTATGAAGGAGTACCTTGAGCTGAGTCATATGGAATTAGTACCCGATGATGAATTGAATAAAGACAATGTCTATTATATTCCGCATCATGCGGTCTTCCACAATGGAAAAATTCGGGTAGTATTCAACGCTTCAATGCCTTCCTTTAATGGAATGTCATTGAATAGCGTTACGCACATCGGGCCCAGGCTGCAACAAGATATCGTTAGCGTCTTAATCAGGTGGCGCTTCTTTGCGGTTGTGTTCATCTGTGATATCGTGAAAATGTATCGTCAAATTCTGGTCCATCCGAGCGACAGAGATTGGCTCCGGATTGTTTATAATTTCGGCCAAGGTCTTCAACATTTTAGGCTATGTACCGTAACTTATGGTACCGCCCCTGCTCCATATCAAGCATTGAAAGTCTTGCGACAGTTACTTCAAGATCATTGTCCGCATGATATGGAATTGAATGATCTCTTCCTAAATCTCTCTTATGTCGACGACTTTTTTGGTGGTGCAGACACTGTAGATCATGCTGTCAGTCTAAAGAACAAACTCATTCGGATCTTAACGGCCGCAAAAATGCAATTAGGTAAATGGTCAGCAAATAACAAAAGTCTTTTAGAGGATGAACAAAATGTCGATCAGCGAGATAAAATGTTTGAAATACCCGAAATTACCAGTGCCCTTGGTCTCAAATGGTCACCGATTATGGACTGTTTCTCATTTCAGTTCAAGCCATTCGCGAATGTTTCTGGACCTATTACCAAGCGAAAGGCCTTGTCGGAATCTTCCAGATTGTTCGATCCTCTTGGTTGGGTATCACCTATCTTAATTCAAGCAAAAATCTTTACCCAACAACTATGGATTGAAGGTTATGATTGGGACACTCCTATCTCCAACGATTTGTTGTGCTCGTGGAATCATTTGAAGTCCTACGTAGACGGTATCGAATCAATCAAAATTCCTAGATGGCTGGGCAGTTTCTCGGAGACAAAATGGACCCTGCACGGATTCTCCGATGCTTCAAAAATGGCGTACGCAGCATGTCTTTACTTTGTGCCTTCTACTGGTAAACCATTATTGGTCTGCTCTAAGGTTAGAGTTGCCCCTGTCAAAACACTCTCCGTTACGAGATTAGAGCTTTGTGCAGCTCATTTATTGACGCAATTAATCGCGTACATTTTGCCAAGTTTCGTAGTCAAACCTCTTGAAATCCGTTGCTGGAGCGACTCTAGAAACGTTCTGTGTATGTTTAAAATCTTGCCAGCTAAGCTCAAAGTCTTCGAAGCCAACAGGGTCAGTGAAATTCTCACTACCTTACCCAATGTAAAATGGGGATACGTCCCTACGGACCAGAACCCTGCTGACTGCGCCACAAGAGGTTTGTCAGCTGCTACTTTGAAAAATTTTTCTTTGTGGTGGTCGGGACCCTCTTGGCTGCCAACTGAGTCAGATTGGCCTAGTCCGCACGACAACCAATTCGATTCTGTGGCATTAACTGCCTCGTCGATTGAAAGTGTACACAAACCAACATGTTGGCTCCAGAGGTTCGAAAACTTTAACAAGGTTTGTAGAGTACTTGCTACTGTTTATCGTTGGAAACGTTATTCCAAAACGAAAATAGATAACTTCTTGACCCCAGACGATTTGAAATCAGCGCAAGAAGCAATTATTAAATTGAACCAGTCGCTTCACTTTCATAAGGAAATTGAGAGCCTCAAAAGTAATAAACTAATACCTAGAAAAAGTAAGTTAGCTAAATTCAATCCATTTTTGGATGACAAAGGCATCATAAGGGTAGGTAGTAGACTGGAAAACTGCCCTTTTCTCAGCTACAATGAGAAGTATCCAATCATATTGGATAGACACAGCAATGTTTCGAAAATGATCATTCGTGATTATCATCACATGTTTTTACATGGGGGACCTCAGTTGCTTTGGTCAGCTATTCTTCGCAAGTTTTATATTATTTGCGGCAAAAGAGCCATTACATCCTTCATAAGTAAGTGCCCTAAGTGTTTGCGCTTTGCTGGACGCTGTGCTGGCCAACAGATGGCCCCATTGCCGAGGGACCGGATTAGCTTTGAGTTTCCCTTTTCGTCAACTGGGCTAGACTATGCGGGCCCATTCAAAATAACACCCTCCAGAGGTCGAGGCATAGTATCCACTAAAGGATATCTATGCGTTTTTGTTTGCCTCGCGATAAAAGCGGTGCATTTGGAGATTGTCTCCGATCGAACATCTCAAGCATTTCTCGCTGCTTTTGATCGGTTCACCAATAGGCGAAATTTACCTCGCATTGTGTACAGCGATAATGGTTCTACCTTTACTGGTGCGGAGAAGGAAATAAAGAAGCTCTTTTCAAAGAATTCACCATTCTCTCACAAGGTTACAGAGGTCATAAATAATCAAGGTATCCAATGGTCGTTCTCTCCTCCATACGGCCCTCATTTCGGCGGTATTTGGGAGGCCGCGGTAAAGTCTTTCAAATACCACTTTAAGCGCGTGGTAGGTCAAACTCCCCTCACTTACGAGGAAATGTCAACTTTAGCCACGAAAATTGAAGGGTGCCTTAATTCCCGCCCCCTTTGTGCCATAAGCGCAGATAGTCGAGACATGGTACCTCTCACTCCTGCTCATTTTTTAGTAGGCCGTCCCCTCAAGACATTGCCTCCGTCTTCAGATGAAACCGACTTCAGCAAAACTTTCGCCAATAGATGGAAGTTACTATTGGCGATGAGGAATAGTTTCGTTAACTCTTGGAAAAAGGAAGTAATAAACCAACTCATGCAATACAGTAAGTGGCGGTTTCCTAACAGAAATTTCGAGGTGGGCGATCTCGTCATATTGAAAGACGAATCGGTGCCCCCTCTATTGTGGGCATTAGGCAGAGTTACTGAAGCATATTCCAAAGGCCCAAAAGGATTAGTTCGAGTCGTTGCTGTAAAAACTGAAGATGGTTCCACATATATTCGGCCGATACACAGGCTAATTTACTTGCCAGTGGACGATCATGCTTCTCAGACGTTCCATACCTGCCTTACCGCCCAAAGCCGCGCGGATTTACTCGGTGACTGAGCACGGAAATAGGCCTTACATGAATCTTTAAAACCTCACTTTTAATATTTCCCTCTGTTATCGTATATAAATAGGAGTAATTTGTAATCTATAACTTAGTTTGTATCGAGTCACAGCCAAATAAGGGCGTCATGTAAATCTTCAAAACTTTATTTTACTTTTACCTTTCTTTTTCAATATATATATATATATAAATAGCAGTAAACTTTGTAATCTATAACTTAGTTTGTATCGAGTCACCGCCAAATAAGCAAAACGCAACCATAATTTAAATTAATATCTGACACATCCTTTTTTGCTTTATGACAACTGTAGATTCCTCTAGTGCGTTCCATTAACGTTAGTATATTGCACATTCGTGCAAGGGGGGCAGTATGTTCGAACGCCCAGCGCCCTCCGTTAGGTCGAGAAACCGGTCAGTAATTAGCTAGAAATTGGGCAGATTCGTTCGAGAGTTCAAGGAAGGTGGACGCACTGACGGTACCTCGGTTGTTTCGTGAATTATATATATAATAAAGTACTCATTGGATTCACCCGCATAAATACATAGTTTTCTTTTGTGAGTTCCATATAATAAAGTACTCATTGGATTCACCCGCAAAAATACACTTGTAACTTGTACTTTGGGTTTAAAGTTCAGTTCCTAATTACACTTTATGGGTTTAAGTACAACCTTCAGCCTGCGGGTTATTTAAATCATACTGTAGATGTAAAGTAATATTTAGCGCAAAACCAATTTGAACTGTGCGTGTTGAAAAATTATGGTGATCAAATATCATAGCCACGAGGTCGAATTACTTAGTGAGTGTACCTAAGTTAAAAGGTCGCGAAAACTATAACTTCGCTCAAGAGAATTTTCTGATGCTAAAGAGTATGCTCGATTGTATCAAATAAAAGCCCAACCAAAGCCAGCTTACGGAGCACTGAAATACGTGGAAAGCTGCAGGACTGTCGAAGATATTCCCCGAGCTAAAAGAGTCCAAAAGAAAATTCATAGAATTGATAGATAAATTGTCTGCACATCGAAACGGAGTCCGAAGAGATCAGCTGACGAAATTCTTTGTCGAATTTCCGGGGAAAGTAGCGATATTTAGGTAAGAATGTATCGATATGTTGGTCAGAAGACGCCTTGTGGAAGCCGGATAACATGGCAGGATAGTAACGGCAACTAATCGGATGACGCGCGAGAACATTTCATCTGGAAAAGTTAGTGGAAATTCATCCTTTAGAGCGACGAAACAAAAATAAATCGCCCTAGTCCTAATGGCAAAAATTATGTAAGAGGACCAAGAAGTAGGGAATTTGACTCTCGCTGCACTTCAGCAGTTGTTAAGCACGGAGGTGGCTCCATAAATGTTTGGGGATGTTTCTCGTGGTTTGGTGTTGGATCAATACACTTTTTAGAAGGAATATTAACCAAGAAAAAGTACGACAACATCTTAGAAAACATGGGCTAATGAAAATCTTTCTATTATATGGAAGTTTCAGCACGACAGCGACCCCAAGCATACAGCACAACACACAAGAAATTTTCTGGAGGGCAACACGCCGTCGCCGTTTTAGACTGGCCATTAACAAGCCACAGCAGTAAACAAATTCATAAAAATGGACCAATTGTTCAAAGCGGTGAAAGAAGCATGGGAATCCAAACATGTGGAGAGATGCAGAAGACATAAAGACAATGCTCAATCGCTTACAAATGGTTGTGAAGCGGAAGGGGTTTCTAACACGTTATTGATATGTTTTGGTAATTTATTTTTATTTGGTAAAGTATTTGCTTGAATAAATGAGTTTTAAAACAATTTTTATGTGTTTCTAATTGCGTGTCCGCTCGAAATCTTATGTTTTCCAAGATTTTATTGTTCTGACGTCCTTCTAGAAGCAGAATTGGCTAACTAACCTAAGGGGAATGAATTATATCGAAGGATTCATTGAAAAAATAGGATTTTTTTTAGTAAGCTACAAGTGTTTCTAATTATATGTTCGCCGAAGCAGATATGGCAATAACAATGGACGCCATTGGGTCGAAGTTGTTAGACATGGGTCTAAAAACGTGCTAAATAGAGAGTACTTTAGTGATTTATCGTCGTCATCAACAAAATAATCTTATTCTAAACACATGACATTGTACTCCGTGATGAGTTCGAAGAAATTTTTCGACGTAAATTTAACTTCATTATCTGAATAGATATATTCTGGAACAGCAGAAGTGTGAAATATCTTTATCGCAAGAAAATGGACGACAGGCTCAGCAGCGTCCTTTGGCATGACTCTGCGCCACATAAACTTGGTAAAGTGGTCTAGTACCATTAAAAGTTGTGTTTTGCACATTAAGATCTAGATAAGGGCATAAGAAATCAATAATTTATCGGTATAATGGTTGCTCTGAAATTGACTTGAAGGTGGGCGTAAAATTTTGTTTTTAGATTTAATCTGTTTACCATCGAAACAATGCTTGATATAATACACGACATTCAGGCCAATTATAAGAACGTTAAAAAATTTTTTTATTAGCACCTCAGTTTAAAGATAAAGAAATATTGTATGTATGGACAATTCAACGATTATAGAAACTATCAGAAGCCCATGACTTGGTCTGTACAATATTTATCTCTAAATCGAAAGACGCGCCGATATTGATGTATATTTTCCCATTTTGTTAATCTTTGGGTACAAAACTGTGAATTTGTCCGAATCTTGTTCAATTGTATTAATGCGGTCTAAGAAGTTTTCAAAATGGCTGCATCCATAAGTATATACATATATATATATATATATATATATATATATATATATATATATATATATATGTGTGTGTAAAGATGCATTACTACACACGCACACAAAGGAGAACACCACATCTAGAGTCAGCAAACAGTAGTGGACAGTCAGCCGTCGTCGAGACAAGATCAGAGAATCGAATCAGCCGTAAAAGCAGTCACAGGTCAAGCCGTCGGTCGCGAATTGAACTTAAACTATCTAATAAACTGTTATTGCTCGATTGAACTTGATATAAACATATTCTACAGTATCAACCTAAACGGTTTTACATGGTGGCTCAACCGTGTCCTATCGAGCATAAATATTCAAGTGCAGTGCAGTAATTGGGAAATTAGTGAAAAGTAAATACGTTACGGGACAAACAATGCCGCGATCTAATAACGAAAAGAAGAAAACAGGGCAGAAAGAAAACGACAACACAGAGTTCGTGAGTGATGAACATAAATATGGCGAGGTGAATTCCATAAATTCGGACGAATCGCTCCAAATGAGTCACCACAAAATGGGCACTACTACCAACACGTGTAAACAAAACAATGCAAAAAACAACGAGAACGAAGCAGCAGCCGGCGCATATAATAAAAAGGAAATAGACGAACATAACTACAGGGAAAGCAACGACGCGAACAAGCAAATACACACTAGTGTGAATACAAGCAGCAACGAGATAGGCATGTTAATAAAACTCATAGCTGAGAAATTCAACGACGGAAATAAAACCAGTGGGGTCTCCATTGAGAGTTTTTCGAAAGTGGTACCCGAATTTGATGGTATGACAATTCCAATTCGTCAGTGGCTAAACAACTTCGACGAAAACGCAGAGGCATATGAGTTGAACAATAAACAAAAATATGTGAACGCACGAAATAAAATGACAGGGACAGCAAAACTTTTTTTTTTGGAAACCATCACAATCGCTGATTATAAATCGTTGTGTGAAGCGTTAGTAGAAGAGTTCGACAAACATCGGAATAGTGCAGAAATCCATAAACAATTGGAAACAGGCAAAAAACGTGTAACAGAGAATTTTCATGAATATGTCCTGCAGATGCGGAAGATAGCAGCATTGGGAAATGTTGAAGATGAAGCAGTAATAAGTTACATAGCCGACAGGGTCGAATTACGCGGTGATTTAAAATATCTACTATACAGTGCCCCGACATTTAAAGAGTTAATAAAAGCATATGAGATGATCCAATCATTGAACAAGAGCAGTGCAACAGGCCAACGTAGACAAGTAGCATCCGGACGTAGACCAAATGAAACAGACCGCAGCATTGTTTTAATTGCGGTTTAACGCAGCATAAAAGAGCGGAATGTAGAGAGGCAACGAAATGTTTCAAGTGCAACGGAACCGGACATATGGCCAAAGATTGCAGTGCAAAAAAGCCTCACATTAATATGGTGGTAAAGAACAAACGGATGAAACAGATCCGAATCAACAACCGGAATTTGTTATGCCTAATAGATACTAGAGCTGACGTGTCTCTTATTCAAAAAAGTAAGTTCGACGAAAATTTTGGAAATCGGGAGCTGCAGAAAAGTTACTCTAAACTTTATGGATTAGGCAATAGCACTACATCGTTGGTGGGCGAGTTTACCACGCAAGTCGACGTCGACGGATTGCATACGGAACTTCTTGCATACGGACCACTTCTTAGTGGTCCCAAATGGCAATATGAACGTAGATGTCATAGCTGGATATGACTTTCTAAACAAGTTCACGGCCATTTTAAGAGCGGACAGTTATACTCTGATGGTAGCAGACAAGAACGAATGTATCAAGAATCCGGAGTACAACGTCTACAACGTGAGCTGTCGGGCAGAAGTTGATGTGGCACCTAAATACAAAAAAGCAGTTATGCAGTTGATTGACAACTATAAGCCATGGAATGGTCAAGCAAGCTGTCCTGTTAAGTTGAGCATTACACCAAATTGTTCATACGTCGCATTTTGACAAAGTCCTAGTCGTCTATCGGGGCCAGAACAAGAAATTGTAAGAAAACAAGTAAGCGAATGGCTGCAACATGCCATAATACGCGAGTCATGCTTAGAAGTGGCTAGCAAAGTTGTATTAGCGAAGAAAAAAGACGGCAGCCACAGATTATGTGTAGACTTTCGTAAACTAAATTCATTAGTGCTACGAGACAGATTTCCAGTACCAATCGTGGAAGAAGTTCTCGAAAAAATGCAGATCGCCAAGTTTTTCACGGTCATGTACTTGAAAAATGGATTTTTACACGTCGATGTAGAGGAGCAGAGTAGAAAATACACAGCATTCCTCAATAAAAAGGGTCTTTATGAATTTAATAAAGCAGCCTTTGGATTTTGTAACTCACCTGCAGTATTTGTCCGTTTCGTCAATTATATTTTTCAACAACTGATAAACGAAGGGATAATGGAGTTATACGTAGATGATATGGTTGTTTTCGGATGTACAGCTGAAGAATGTTTAGAGAATATGCGAAGAGTTCTGAAACAAGGACAACAGTGTGGATTAAAAATAAAATGGTCAAAATGCCAATTCTTGAAAACTAGAATTACGTTTCTGGGCCATGAAATAGAGAACGGACAATGTTGGCCCGGACAAGATAAGCTGAAAGCAGTAAAACAGTTTCCGGTGCCGAAAAATATACGGAGCATCCACGCATTTCTTAGATTGACAGGATATTTCCGCAAATTCATCCAAGATTATGCAGTCTTGGCAAAACCGTTAACCAATTTGTTGAGAAAAGATGCTGCATTTAAGATAGGCGTGGCAGAAATACAGGCGATTGAAAACTTAAAAGCGGCACTAGCAGCAGAGCCGGTATTGTAAATTTACAAGCAGAATGCCCGAACGCAGTTACACGTCGATGCATCCAAAGATGGTTTCGGAGCAACACTTTACAGCAGCACGACAACAAGTGGCACCCTGTTTTCTATTGGAGTAAAAAGACTTCGCCACAAGAGGAGAAATTACATAGCTACTTTTTAGAAGTGAAAGCAGCAGACTTAGCCACGAAGAAACTTCGTCAATATCTCATGGGTATCGAGTTTGATCTAATTACAGATAGTACAGCGTTTAAGCAGACAACCACAAAAAAGATGTTCCTCGACAAGTTGTGCAATGGCTAATGTACTTACAAGACTTTATATAAAATCGAACATCGAGCAGGCAGCCGGATGAAGCATGTCGACACTCTAAGCCGTTTCCCAGTAATGTTAATCACGTCAGACGTACACGCACAGATCTTAACAGCGCAACAAAAAAGACGAACATTTAACAGCTGTCGCTGAAGTATTGAAGCTGAAGCAGTACGCCGACTATAAGGTGAGAAATAAACTAATATACAAACAAGTGGACGGACAGGAATTACTGGCAATACCAAAGAGCATGAAGAAAGAAATCATAAAAAATGCACACAGCTTTGGTCATATGGGGGTACAAAAGACAATGCATGCAATAAAGCAGAACTACTACATCCCACATCTAGAGAAAAAAGTAGGTCAGTCCATCGCAAACTGCATTGAGTGCATCGTACATAATAGAAAACTGAGAAAGCGGGAAGGTTTTCTACAGTGCATCGACAAAGGTGACAGTCTCTTTCTACACTTCATATCGATCATTTGGGTCAACACTAGATGCTACGTCAAAAAGTTACAAATATATATTCGCTATAGTAGATGGATTTTCCAAGTACACATGGTTATACCCAACCAAATCAACAGAAGCACAAGAGGCCGTCAAACACGTAGATGCTTGGGTCACAATCTTCGGCAGTCCACAGCGAATTATCAGCGACAAGGGTTCAGCTTTCACATCAAAACTGTTCAAAAATTTTTGCGAAAAACATAAAATCGAACACATAGAAACTACAACAAGGGTACCAAGGGGTAATGGCCAAATTGAAAGGGTAAATAGAGTCATTCTCTCTGTATTGGCGAAAATGTCAGCTGCCGAACCGGCGAAGTGGTACCAGTATACATCGAAGGTGCAACAAGCTATCAACTCGCATGCCCACTCGTCAACTAAGTTTACTCCATTCGAAGTGATGTTTGGCGTAAAAATGCGAAACGAGACAGAGGCCCAGCTACTGAAGATCTTACAAGAAGAGCTGCTAATAGACAGGCAAGACGAACGCAACAAAATTCGAGAAGAAGTCAGAAAGCAAATTCAGAAGTCACAGAAGGCATACAAAACCAACTACGATAAAAAGCGCAAGAGGTATTATCGTTATCAGCTGTCAGATTTAGTAGCCATCAAAGTAACACAATTCGTTACGGGAAAGAAGTAACAAATATATGGGTCCTTACGAAATTGTTAAAATAAAACGGAAAGGTAGGTATGAAGGTCAAGGTCCACAACAGACGTCAACTAGCGCGGACAGCATGAAACTTTGGCAGTACATTGAGATCGAGGAAAGCGAGGATCAAGTGTCATCTGAGACAGATGACGTGCAGGATGACCGAGTGTAAAGATGCATTACTACACACGCACACAAAGAAGAACACCACATCTAGAGTCAGCAAACAGTAGTGGACAGTCAGCCGTCGTCGAGACAAGATCAGAGAATCGAATCAGCCGTAAAAGCAGTCACAGGTCAAGCCGTCGGTCGCGAATTGAACTTAAACTATCTAATAAACTGTTATTGCTCGATTGAACTTGATATAAACATATTTTACAGTATCAACCTAAACTGTTTTACATATTGTAATAGTATTCTAGTATTCACAAACCATATCTACCCACACGCTACAATTAGCACATCCAAGATTTATACCACCTACCGCGACTTATACTTCTTAAATTGAAATGAAAACAAACAAATTTGGTTGCATACCCAGTTAGCATTTAATTCAAAGATCAAACAATAATAAAAATACTTGAAGTGATGACCACTATTAACCTTTGCAACAAGAGCTCAATAAATTAGGTCATTATTGAGTCTATACGATATGCACTAAGTAAATGCCATCGGGGAATCGAAGTTTTTCGTGGGAACCAATGCTCAGCGCGTATGATTGGTCGTAGTTAACTAATTGTAAATTTAGAGTAGGGATTATTATGTATTTCGTTGGTTGTAGTGGCAGCCCTCTTTGTCGAAAAGGTGGCTCACTTAGGCCAAGATAGGCCCATTGTGATACCACAAAAAGACGAGGGCGGCATTAGAACCTGTGAGATGACGAGAACCATTTCGATTCTCGTATGAAGCCGGCTATGCAGCCGATATTTAAATCAGCTACTTCCGTGAGGCTGTCCAGGAATGGTGAGCCTAAGGTTTTCATGCGTTTCCTGGACAGTGCCGGGCATTCACACAGAAAGTGTTGGACTGTCTCTTCCTCTTCTTCCGATCTGCAACTCCGGCAGAAATCGTTGAAGGGAACGCCCAACCTTTCTGCGTGTCTGCCAATTAGACAGTGCCCCGTCAGTATGGACACGATAGAACTCAAGGTTTCACGACTCGTGTTCAGGAGCTGCTTGGTGCGTCTGGAACTCAGTGCACGCCAAGTTTGCCTGGTTGTCCTACAGGTTTCCTCCAACAACCAGGCTCTATTTGCAGCCTTGATGTAATGCTGCTTAAATCCTAGCTTTATAGAAGCTAGAGGTTGACCAACTTGGGGTGTGAGTGTATACTCCTGGAGTACAGTGCCAGCTCTCGCTAAGGCATCCACTTCGCAATTTCCCGGTATATCACTATGTCCCGGTACCCAGTGTAGAGTCACTTCACAGTGAAGTGACATCACGTACAGCTGTGTACGGCATTCCATCACCATCATGGATGACATGCACACGTTGGATAGTGCTTGGATAGCAGCTTGACTGTCAGAGAAAATATTCAGGTTTCTTATGGAAATTTTCTGATTTCTCAGCCAGCCTACTGCCTTGTATATTGCAATGACCTCTGCCTGAAAACACTGCAATGGTCTGGAAGCCGGAAGGATAGTTTCAGGCCTAGCTGTTCTGAGAAAACGTCACAGCCAACTTTTCCGTCCATTTTGGAGCCATCAGTGTAGATGTCGACCGATTCCTGCATCCCACCTCTTTCTATTGCCCAGTCATCCCTGCTTAGGATGACTGACCTGAAACTATGATGAAAGCAGGGAATCGGGGGCGCAAGGTCTACTTCCCCTGGCGTTGGTCCATCCCTCCGAAGTATGGTGGAGTGGCCAACATTTCCCTCTTGCCAGAGATGTAGTGCTTTTAATCGAATCGCAGAGCACTTGGCCTGCTGTCTCGTAAGGAGCTCCGTCGGGAGCCAATTTAATAGCATAAACAGTGCCTTTGTCGGGGTAGTGCGTAAGGCCCCGGTGATTGCAATAGCTGCAATCCTTCTGACCCTGTTTAGCAAGTTTGCATTGGATGTTTATGCAATAGCTGACCACCAAACAACTGCGCCATACATAAGAATTGGTTCCACTATCGCCGTATATAGCCATGATACGATTTTGGGTTTCAATCCTCAATTTTTCCCAATGGCTTTTTGGCAGTAGTAGATTGCACATGCCGCTTTTCGCGTTCTTTCTTCTATGTTCGCTTTCCACGCGAGCTTGGAGTCCAGAATTAGACCCAAATACTTAACTTGATGAGACGGTATGAGGCTTATCTCATCGAGTTTGGGTGGGAGAAATCGTGGAATTTTGTACCTTTTTGTGAACAGCACAAATTCCGTTTTCTGCGGATTAATCTTCAAACCGCACTCTTTGCCCCACTTGGTAAGAATACTCAGGGCAAAGTTAAGTCTTTCAGATAGGGTGTTTACGAATTTTCCCGATATTGCTATTGCAATATCGTCTGCATAGGCTACGACTTTGCAGCCAGTCGCTTCTATTGTTGACAGGAGTTTGTCCACCACTAAGTTCCATAGAAGGGGTGATAGCACCCCACCTTGCGGGGTGCCACTGTACGTCCTCCTTCTTAGGATACTGTTTCCTAGTGTGGAGTTAATGCTCCTGCTGCTTAGCAGTTGTCCGATGAACTCTATCAAGTTGTCATCGACATTACTTTCCCCGAGTACTTTCCCAATAGCCTTGTGGCTGATATTGTTGAAAGCCCCTTCGATGTCTATAAAAACCGCCTGCGTGTATTCTTTGACGCTTAGCGACTTTTCAATGTAGCTAGTGAGCGAGTGAAGAGCTGTTTCAACCGATCTCCCCTTTGTATATGCGTGCTGCGCATTAGAGAGTGGTTTCAGAGTATCTCTAAAATGAACCTCTATCAGCCTTTCCAGCGTTTTCAGCAGAAAAGAGGCGAGGCTGATAGGTCTATAGTCCTTAGATGAGGAGTGGGATGTCTTGCACGCTTTGGGTATGAAGACTATTTTAGCTTCTTTCCACCGCTGTGGAATGTGAGCCATCTGTAGACATGCTTTATTATGTATTTAGAATTAAGAATTTTGAGAATAAAAGAACGGACGGAACTGAGGCTCGTCCTCATAAGTCTTGGTGAATTCTAACTTCGGCAATAGGATTTCTCCCTCGAAACTCTAGTTCATTAGTCCGCCTAACATATCCGCAGACTTTGAATTGCCTCCAATATCGGCAACTCAGAAAAGAAACTTAGCAATATCGGCTGCCTATCCTTTTGGATTGCGCCAAACATGCGGCATTTAACTAGATCGTCTTTACCTTTCTATCTTAATTTGACTTCTCCTCAGCAGCAACAAGAAGGTCATATATATATATATATATATATATATATATATATATATATATATAGGGTGTCCAGAAATTGCCACACAGGCTCCTCACCACGTGATTTTTTGGACAATTTTAACCAGAAAATATTATGAAATTTTTTTTCGATTTCTTAACCCTTTAGCTGCCACAGGCGTTTTAAAATTTTGAAAAAATGCCGTTCTTAAATTAGTAAAAACGCAATATCTTCACAGTTATGAAAGATACAACACTCAAACAAACAATAAAACGCAGAAAATAGGTTTTTGCAACTATTTGAAGCTATTTTGTGAATATGAAGTGAGCATATTGGGAGCGACAATTCTCGAAAGTCGAAGAAATGTTTTTTTTCTATACGAAAATGTTGCATTTTTCCTTATTTTCCTTAAATTTTCAGATTCATAGTGCAAAATCTTTTTTCAAAAATTAAATCTCTGTTGTGTTATTGTTAAAAAGTTAGAACATGTAAAAACTCACTAATTCATAACTGACGCTAAAAACTTTAACGGCGTTTTTTTCAAAAAGGGGGAAGTGTTGCGGTCTAATATTTTAAGGATCGAATATCCTTGACGTCTTCTACTTATCTGCCAAATTTCATCCAAATCTGTGACTACAAAGTCGGAGCCTCTCCTAGTTAGTCTGTTTCAGTTCTATTCTGTTTCTTTGGCAGATCCGGGAATAGTGCTGCAGTCTGTAGGTGTCGACCTGAGTTCCTTCCATGGGGTCTGGAAAATTCGGATGATAGCGGATAATCGCACAGAGCAGTATCAAGATAAACCCCGGACGGACCATCATTTTGTTTTTTCTTGTGATTTTCCTTTGATACAATATACTATATAATATATATATCAAATTTTTTTTGCTTATCGTATATTCCAATCTATGGGATATTTTATATGTCCGTTGTTGACCTTTGTAAAGATGTAGGGGACAAGTTCTACTTAACGACAGCGTTTTTACGCTAATCTTGGTGGAACGCAAAATGCCGATACTTCTAAATTGCCGATTTTGGCAAGGGAAATCAAATAAAACTATCTGCTGAGTGTGGCAAGAATAACTTCGAAATTGATTTTGATTATGTATAATGTCTTTTGCTAGTCTATTATGTAAAAATTCTTGGTCATGCGTTTGAGGAATATATATATGAATATTATGATATATTTTTTATCAATAAGCCTTAAAAGTATTTTACATGTATGACTTTAATTTAATATTACGAGTCCAAGTTCTGCATATTGCATATTGATTAAATTTTATTATTTATTTTGAATATCTTTGAGTTGATGTTATGAATGCATTTCTAATTCTAATGCATTTAAATTTCTAGTAGTAATTCGTATGCATTTATAATTCTTGTGGTAATTGCAATTCGTTATTTCTTTTCAACATTTTCAAGTTGTTGCTTCTGAACTTCTTTTAATTTTCCATACACATCGATCACTGTATTTACACATTTTGTATCTACTACTTTAAAAGGATCTTGATGTGGCTTATAGTGCTTTTTCTATTTCTTTTTTTGTAAAGGATTCAATTTTCCTTTGCATTAATTGAATTTGATTTATTAATACTATCGGCGCGTTTTTGTTTTAGATCTATCATTTCTTTAGCTCATTTGAGTGAGTATTGTAACCGAACCTTTAGCTTGTTCGTGTAGTTATCCTGGGCATATATTTTACTCGTCTGGCTTAAAATATCGTTTGGTAGATATGGCAAACCTTACCTCTTAAGGTGTGTAATTAGTGTCTACATGTGGAGTTGTGCTATAAGAAAAGTGTAATATGGGATTCACTTGTCTAATTGTCTGAAAATTTTAGTTCGTATTCATTAAGCATTCTATGGTTTCGTTCCAATGTGCCTAGTGTTTCATGGTGGTACGGTGTGGAGACTACCTGTTTAATATCTATAAGTTTACAAATTTCCTGCACTAGGATATTCGTGAACTCTGTACCTTGGTCTGATTTCAAGACTTTAAAATGACCATTTCTTAGTATAAAATCGTTAACTAATGTTGATGGGATGGTTTTTGCATCTTTAGTTTCTAGTGCAGATGCCACTACAAATTTACTTAGCTCGCACTGAATTGTCAAAATGTATCTATAATTATTTGAGATTTTGAGAGGACCTGCTACATCGATAGCTTTGGTTTCAAAATTCGTTGTCGGTGTATCAGTCGTAATCATTTCCTCTTTTGCGTTTCTTATTTGCTTGTTTATCTTGCGTTGCTCACAATTGTTAATATATATATTTTTGCCATGTTCATAGTTTTCCAACAATATTTCTATTTGAGCTTTAGTACTGTTTTCTTGACTCTTAAATGTCCTCCGTGTGACGTGTCATGATAGTCTTTTATTAGTTGATTTTGAACTGTATCTGTTTATATTTCTTACGGGGGTTCTTATATCATTATACTTAACTTTGTGCAACTTTCATATTTTTATATCGTTGCAAAGTATTAATAATATTTTTAAAATCCTCTTTTCGTATGAATTTGAGTATATTATTGTTTCATGAAGCTACTTTGTATATATTCATGTTGAGTATTCTATCTAACAACTTATCCATGATAGATACGTATATCATACTTGTATTATCGTTGTTGATATCTCTTTTCGATTTTATTACTTGTGTCTTTTTTGATAGCTTGGCATTAACAGAAAAGTATTTCTCGTTAGGTTTATTATATACAAAATAATTTCGTCGATATCGAATTTTTCTTTATTGCGCAATAGAAATGTTAACCTTGTTATATTCTTTATTTCTGATATAGATGTGCAATCACATACGTAATTTGTTCAGGTTGCATTTGTGTATCTGGTTTATTTTTCTTAGTGGTTTCTTTTCAGTATCATATAATTGTTTGGGAGTTCCGTGTCGATCTCGAATTTACCGATTTTGACTGTTTAATTGTTGTGTTTGAAACCTTTATACGGCAAAAAACTTTAGTTAGTATTATTGAATTCTCAACATAGACTCCCTGATGTATTTTCTTGCTGAGTACAATGTTGTCTTCTTGTCGTACTAAATCAACTCGTGTTATAACTTTTGTTGTATCTATTCGAAATATGTTGAGTAGTTTGGTATTCATTGGAATGAATAATAATGTGATCATTGTTGATTGCAAAAGCTATCATGTTGGTCTCACAATTTATTTTGCATTGGTATTTATCTAAAATATCCCTGCTTATAATCCCAGTGGTGATAATTGGGAAAGGTTCTCTTACTTTATTAAATAGATTATCTGCAACAAATTCTCCAATTCGCAATTTAAGTTTTGTAGTTCCAAGCGATGTGATTGTTTCGGTGGTGATTCCTGTGAGCTTACATCTGTTTTCGTTCGCGTACCTTATTACATGGTCTAATTTATATATCAGGAAGGTCAGATAGTTCTTTGTTTTATCGCAGTATAGTTTGATAAAACTTCGACTAGCTTTAGATACTGTGTGTATGTTGTTTTTCCAAATCCCGGAGGTTATTTCTTTTTTCGTTGGTTACTCCTCTCCGGACGACTGGACGTTTCCCTGGTTCTGGGTAACGTTCACTCGCCTACACGTGTTATCATTATTTCTGTTAACATTATTATTGTTTCTGTTCCGCAAAATGACAGAATTGTGTTCCGCAAAATGGTGACGTAACTTGAAACGACTTAAAACGAGTCTAAGTAATTTGTCACAAGTTAAATGACATCTTATGTGCATATGAAATAAAAATCAAATTTTGGAATGATATGATAGTAATCGTATATATTTTGAAGATTCAATAGTTTTATTGTATATTGCGATTGACAGTTACATAAATCAGTTCATAATATCATTATAATCATCAGAATTTTTTCTGAAATTAGATGATGATAGAACGTCTTTACTTATATGTAGTTGTCTTAATAAAGTAGGAATCGATGCACTGTTGTGTACTATTCCTTTTTTTGTTGTATACAATTCTTTGTAGGGAAGAGCACTATCATTTATCAGCTGCATAAATCTTTTGCTTCGGTCTTTGTTTGAATCCAACTTAAAGATCTCTTTGGCTTTATCTAAATATTCTAAGCCTTCCGACAATTTTTTAAATGTTAGAGGACAATCATAGAAAGCAATCTGTTCAATTGTTTCCCTAACCTCAGAAACATCACCTTCGGATTCTACTGAACCGTCCAAAATTTGGATCAGCTCTTCAGCTGATATTTGCGCATCATGCGATTCCAATAGGTCTTACACTTTTGCGCTGTGTACTTCGGAAAATCCTATTTGGTGAGCCAAATTCAAAATGTCCGTTTGTATTTCGGTCACATTCCTTGCAGTTGACTCGTTCATCATACATTCAGGCCAAACTTTCTTCCATGCTGCATTCATATTTGCTTTCGTTACTTCATTCCACGAATCTCGAATGTTTCCCATTGCTTTTAAAATATTAAAATTTCGCCAGAATCTTTTTACCATGAATTTGAATCATTGCTGTCGGTTTCCTCATGGTCTATTTCCTCTATCAATTGTCTAAAAGTTCGCCGCAGAAAGTAAGCTTTCAAAGAATCAGGACCGGCTTTTTTGGCGCCCTGTGCAAAAGTGCAACTTTGCGCCCAAGCCAAATAATAGGGCGTTTCCACGTAACCCACGAGGTAGACTTTTTTACGCACTTTTTTTAATGAGGAATCCCCGGTAGGCCTATTCCTCAGATTAAATTTGCAAAATCACAGAAAGTTCATTTAAAAATCTTTAAATTAAAAATAGCTCAAAAAGAAACTAAGAACTAAACAAATTGCACTTTTCTGGCATTTTGCTTCGCAAACTCTGCAATCAAATGGTCATATTCTAATTCTACCAACTCTTTTTCTATTGACAAAATAGCTAAACCTACCAGTCGATCTTGAGTCATTGTAGTCCTCAATAATTTTTGATTAATTTTAGTTTCGAAAAGCTACGTTCGCCTGACGCGACTGTAATTGGTAACGTATTAAGCACTTTCAAGGCAATGACTGAATTTGGAAATGCTTGATCTAAATGTGCTTGATAAATGTAATTCAATACATCCCAGGGTGTACTACCAGATTTAACGAACCTAGACAACATTATTAATTCTTGGTACAACGCTTCGCCATTTAAATCTTTTGAGTCAATAAATGTTAAAGCATTTTCTAGGTTCTTACATAGGATATTCAAATTATAGCCGCTTCATGGATATCATACAAGAAACAAAAAAAAAATACTATTATGATTTCGGAGCTGCTCAAATCTTTCACTAGTAGAGCTTATAGCTTGGTCTAATATTTTAAAGTGAAAGTTATCTTTATATTGCATTTCAGGATCTAATAAAACTTCAACAGATTCGTTTGAATAAAAAGATTTATGGCGGTGAGAGCTCAGAGAAGAAGACTGGGGAAAATTTGGTGATATATCTAATTTCAAAGCAATCAACTTAGCTTTAAGAAGGTACTGACTAAATACTTGATCTGTTCGCATTTCCACTAAGGACTTGCACGTCTGATCTAATATTGAAACGCTGGCTGACAAATTTACGCGTTGATCTTGCAAATATTTCCTAGCTATATTAATTTTTTTTCTAAAATATTGTACCATATGAGCAAGTTACAAATGAATCTAAAATCTTATTCCCTAATGACTCAGCATGAACTTTTACCTCGGGATTTTCAGCTTTTGAAATTCTGATAAATGCTTCATATATTCCACCTATACTATTTTTCAATGGCTTAAGGGCATCTATTCTGCTTTTCCATCTAGTCTCAGAAAGTGGTTTCAGAGTCAAATTGGGTACATTTTGCTTATAAATATCCCATCGGTTTGTAGAACTCGACACAAACACATACAAAATATTTACTATATCAAAGAATTTCACAGCGTCCAACGAACATCGGGCTGAATAATTCACTACTAAATTTAACGTATGAGAACAACATGGTTCAAAAAATGCCCTAGGTTCAAGAGTTTTTATCCTATTCTGCATTCTAGATTGCTTTCCTTTCATATTGGAACCGTTGTCGTAGCCTTGACCTCGACAGGTACTGATAGGAATATTCAAATTTGTCAATTCCTGTAAAATTAATGTGGTTAAGCCTTCACCAGTCTTATCTGTACATTCTGTGTCATGTAATCTTTCTGAAGTACCCCGAAATGTTGATCTTGAAATTTTTTCTCCTTCAACTAAAGTTCGTTGGTATAAGGATACGTTGAACTTTCTGTTGTTTGTTTTAGGGAAAGGAAAATCTATGATTTGACTCAGACCTACAAGTACAATTTTTTTAATAGCTTCAGGAGAAAAATCGTCCCAGTTATATGGATCTGTCATATCTAATCCCTGGGCAAAATGTGTAGTAGCTTCATTTTGCTGAACGTTAAAAACACTACCCAAAACTGCAGGAGATTCAATGCAGCCTTCTGAACAAACACCTTCTGAATTTGCCACGCGTCGCGAAAGAAACTTCAAAAGCCCACCTGATTGTCTTTTTATTGCCACTTCTTGAATTTTCCGCCGTTTGCGGAACTCAGCACCAGAAGGTTTATTATTTTGCATTTTGTACTTGAGATTTGAAAGCACAAGTACAAAACTAAAACAATGAGAACTTTCAAAATCACTTAATAAACACGTAAAACCCCAAAATACGTTTTTGACACAAACAAATTGCTTTGAAAAAAAACAACCACTAAAATTCACTCGCTTTCCGCTAAATCAGCAAGAAAACTGCCGTTTTTGGGTCTGGGAAAATCAAAAGGAAAAATCTTTATATACTTTCTACATAGATAACCAAGATATATATATATAATGTCCATTTTATGCTTCCTAAAAACACTTGCTTCCAAAAACATTGGAATACATTTGCTTTTAATTAGCTTTATGTGAAAATTATGAACATCGTGCAGCTGATAGAGTAAACCATATGAAGTAAGTTAATATGGAATAGAATTTCAGATGCAAAATAAGTCTTGTTTATGAATAAATTATATAAATTTCCAATCAAGAGGAGGTAAATTATGTTAAAAATCCAAATATTTTACTCATTATGTAAATATTTTACTCTTTCAATGATGAAATGGTGTATCTAAATTTATTCTTACAAATAATTCAATTATTTTCACATACGTACTTTACAACTCATATCCCATAATTCCTATTTCTGCCCTACACGGTGCAAGTTTTCATTTCTGCACCCATCTACACCCATAGAAACGAAAATCAATGGTTCTTTCTTCCATGCAAACTATATAGGCAGCCCGTGCAAGATATGAATTCTGCACACCAGCCAGTGCCAGCGGCGGCCGCCCGCCACCGCTGGATGGAGTGCCTGATCAATGCGTTGAATACGTGTGTTTCTACATTAGTCCATACATACATATGTGTATAGCTGGAGACATTGATGTCCGAATGTATGAACTGTGTGCGAGATTTCAACGTCAAATTCAACTATCCCCAATGGCCAGTGACGCGGATCCGCGTTTTTGTCCTGTTCATTTTGTATGAAGGCTTGTGAGCCAGGCAATAGAAGTAAATACTTTGTATCATCGTTGCCAATCTAGGATAGTTGAATATGTTGTCACCATTGGTTTCAGGATTGAAACCTTTTTGAGGTTATTTATTGTGATACCTGTAAGCCGCCGGCTACTGGCGAAACACGCCTAGCCGCGCTGGCACTGAACGTGTTAAATGGCGCCCTGTGCAATTGCACATCTTGCACATATGAAAGGACCGGCCCTGCAAAGAATATAAGAAAAGACACTTGTTTCCTTTACTATACGATTTTGATTTTATTATTACCAAATGTACATTTCGGACGTTAGTTTTGTCCTTCTTCAGTGTATAACTGTGTCTGAAGAGAAGACATGGCAGAATCTTACTTAAATGTACTTAGCTTACATACTAATTAATTATATCCTGCTATAATTGGAAGCTTACATACTGATTAATTATATCCTCCCATAATGGAATCCCGGTATAACTTTATGACCCCTACAGGATTGATTTAATAAGATCCGAGAAATCGTTATTTGGACGAAAAACGCGTTTTTCACGGGGCTTTCTCCTCTTTGGGATGGAATAACTGCCGCTAATATACAGTGATTGGAACAATCAA
Organism: Oxycera nigricornis; assembly: GCA_963942545.1. Classification (NCBI taxonomy): domain Eukaryota; kingdom Metazoa; phylum Arthropoda; class Insecta; order Diptera; family Stratiomyidae; genus Oxycera; species Oxycera nigricornis. Next base: position 46,497,283 of record OZ012659.1, read on the forward strand.
TACTACAAACGATTTGTGACAAAATTGTCTTACTAGGAGAGGCTCAGGTTATGGAATCTCAGATTTGGACGAAATTTGGCACATAAGCAGAAGACGTCAAGGATATTCGATCCTTAAAATAATAGAGCGCAACACTTTTCCGTTTTTGAGAAAAACGTCCTTAAAGTTTTTAGCGTCGCTAATGGATTATTAAGTTTTTACATCTGGCAGAAGCGGTCCAATGTAGGTAGCAGAACTACCAGCTCGCGATCATGGGGTCGTGTGTTCGATTCCCGTCGGGATATTGTTTTTCTTTTTGAATAATTGTCGTCGTCGTGTGTTCGATCACCGGTGAGTACTGTTCTTTTCAATATTCGTGGATGTAATTATTTTAAGGTAAATCAGCAATGTTCAACTGCAAAAAACATTTATTTTGAGAAATCAGCAAATTGTTCGATCATTTATATATGCAAATTATACAAGAAACTCATTGTTGAACGGATAGAGCTGGTAGTTCTGCTACCTACAATGGACCGCTTCTGCCAGATGTAAAAACTTAATAATTCATTAGCGACGCTAAAAACTTTAAGGACGTTTTTCTCAAAAACGGAGGAGTGTTGCGCTCTAATATTTTAAGGATCGAATATCCTTAACGTCTTCTATTTATGTGCCAAATTTCGTCCAAATTTGAGATTCCATAACATGAGCCTCTCCTAGTTAGAAAAGTATCTCAACGTGTTTCCCGGCAAAAGTGAAATTAAAAAAGTTGTGGCGCCGAAAGTTGTTCCCGGCTTTTTGGGTGTGATTTTTGGCTTGTAACTTTTTTATTATTGACACCACGTAAAAGTGATTTATGGAAGACTCGTTAAAAATTAAATTCTACGCAAGTTTGCCATACACAATTTTCTTGTGGAAGCCATGGTTTCGGAGATATGGGTATGTCCCACTTTCTTTTGTTTTTAAGATGGAGCCCGGAGGATTGGAGCTGCGACCCCAAAAACGCATTGCAAAAATTTCTATGCCTACCCAAAATGCACGGTCAAACTCCCATTTGATTGGATTAAATTTATTGGCTGAGGTATTTACATCTGTGTAAAAACAACCAGGCCAAAATATGAGCCTATAAATGCATACTGTTCTGTTGCACATGTGGTGCAATAAAATGCATTTCCATTTGTTGTTTATTTATTATTTCGATACCTTCATGTAAAAGATGCCCATTTTGCTAAGTTCAGCTCAACTACAGATGCTGTCAGTTAATATTTAGGGATTTCATCGTTTAAGTGAACAGGCCAGCTTCTCATATTAATAAAAAATCGTGCAAGTTCAAAGTGTATAACATGTTTGCCAAAGATGTCGTAAATTCGGGGCAAAATTGTCGTTAATCAATTTCCGTGGCAAGAATTGTACAGCGACTTGAAAGTGAAACGATTTAGATCGAAATATCGTAAACCGGGGTTCTCCTGTATATCTATTATCATTGATATTACTATTTCTTCTATTAACATTGAAGTTGCAGTAATATTTATTATTATTAACTTTCCAGGAAGTTTTTGTACTGAAGCCGATTATGCGAATCCCAAATTTGGACACATCTCCACGTTTTAAGGCTATGTCCAGAAAGGGCGAATCGTTTCGCGCGAATTCATATGCGCGTTGACGAGGTACAAGACACCAATACTTTGCGTCCACAAGCATCGCGAGAATTTAAAATACGCGCGTAAATCGCGTGCACTACGTCAGATTCTCGACTCGCGCGTTTTGCGTGAGTGTTGCGCGCGAGTCGAGATACTAGAGAGTCTTTGTTGCGTCCAGTTTACGCGCGAACTACAACGCGAATGCAAGTATCGAGGCAAGATGGATCAGAAAAAAGGCGACAGATTCCTCGCGTATTCGTCCTTTCTGGACGCAACGTACGTGAAAGATTCGCGGCGTATTCCCCCTTTCTAGACAGAGCCTAAGGTCTCTAGAATCCAAATCCATCACTTTTAGAGAGATGTCTGTGTGTTTAAGTATGTGCGTATGAACGTATGTGCGTTCGGAATTATTTTTAGTCTTACCTCGAGAACCAAAGATGATATTCACGTCGGGCCGGTTTCTTTGATGTGTAATTATGTAACTTGGTTGGTTGTAGTGGCAGCCCCTTTTTATCCAAAGGTAGCTAGTGTAACTTAAAACTGAATGAGTTTTCAGCAAAATCGTTTCAGCCTTTTTTTTATTGAGGATAAAAAAACTGAAAAAGACAAACCAGCTTAATTTTGAAACTTATGAATTTCACTATTCATTCGTGCAGATTCAAAATACCTTCATAGTAATATTTTTGTTATTGTGTGTTCCAGCGAAATTTTGATCAATATTGTAAAACTCGTTACCAAAATATATATATAAACAAAAACAAGATTAATTTATAGAATTTCAAACTTATATTATCAGGTTTGGGAGAATGGCAGTAGTGACGATAGTGCAGTTAATAATTAGATATTGTTATAAATAATTTTATATTGTTAATAATAATCAAATATTGTTAGTTATAATTTGATATTTTAAATAACAGATATGATTATTTAGTAATGATAAAATATTCGGAATAACGAATGATTATCATTAATAATAATTAAATACTCTCGATAACGAATAATAATTGCTAATATTTATTGAATATTCTTTTTAATAAAAAAATGTCGTTGATAGTAATGAAACGTACTTGCAATAATGTAAACTACTGACAGTTCGAAAAAATTGAATGTGAGGATATAGTTCGATACGAAAAAATCATCCATTTTTTGCAATTTAAGGTTGGTTTATTATTACGCAATTAATGAAGAATATTATGTTGAAAAAAACATTCGGAAGCAATATTATGATGTACATTTAACATTTGAACAAAGATAAGATGGATTAGGTGGAGGCAATGGTGGATTTCGGGGCCGATGAGGAGGACGAGGAGATTGAGGAGGCAGAGAAGGTCGAGGCTTTGGTAGAGGACGTCCAGGTGGCGGAAGCGTCTTTCTCTACTAAAGCTGCCTAAATCAAAAAACAAAACTAATAAAAATAATTATAATAATTTAGAATAATAATAATTTAGAATAATAATAATTAATAATAATAATAATTAAAAGTAATAATTATATAATAATTAATAATAATAATAATCAATACTAATAATAATTAATAATAGTAATTAATGAAAACAAGTCATTGTTTCTTTATTCACCCCACTGGAAAGTTAGTCGTGTTGACCTTAAGGGTCGCACCTAGATCACTTTTTATTTTTGGTTGTAGCCGTTTTCATACAATTGTTATATCTACTGTTTGGAACATTTCGTTGGTTATTCCAGGTGTTGTTTTATCTATCGTTGGTTATTATTCCAAGTGTTGTTATATCTACGAGGGGCGCTCAAAAAGTAATGAGAATAGCTTGGTTGGAAGATGATTAAGTTTAATATAAACCCATTGCTATGAATCGAGCCAAAAAACGATCAGGATCTTGTTGAACAATCCCAATGAGCTCTTCGAAACCTTGAGTCGCGTTTGCTTTTGTGTCCGTTAACATTTATGTTACCCAACGCGCGGATACTTTTTTCCATTCCTAAATGATCTTGCAAAATGCTATGTAAACTCCCAATTGAATTTTTGAATTCTTCCAAAATTTATTTTTTCATTCATTTTTTCGATATATGGTCTGTGCTTATATTTGTTTATATTGAGCAAATATTTGTCAACCTCCTCGATCAAGGAGAATTGATTTCATTAACTAATGCAAAGAAATGCTGGTTTTTCTCATATAATTTTATCTTTCGTCTTACTTAACATCAACTGTTCTACTTATCCCGGGGCCCGGGTTATAGGGCAGCCACATCTTCTCGAATCCTTCCATCAGTTCTTATGGGTAGTATCGCCATGCTATGTTTGTTGTTGAACTTTGTTCAGATTGAGGGAAAAAGTCTTACCTAACACGCTTATCTTGATGGCAAGTAAAATGCCCGATATTTCTAAATTGCCGATTGTGGCAAGAGAATCAAATGAAACTTACTGCGGAGTGTGGTAAGAATGAATTCGAAATTGATTCTGTATTTCCGTATCGATCGTTCCTTCTTTGATACAATCCATTCTTTTTGTATTTCTCTTATCCAAGATCCGGTGAGCCACCATACGGCTCAAATTGTACCATTCTTCGCGGGATGCATCATCTCATGAACTTTCAGCTAGTTGAACCTAGTTGAAGCTAGTTGTCTGGGGGTTGTACACGCCTGTGGAGAATGTAACACAAGCTAGCATGGCAGCCCTCGACAGCGCGAAAATGATAGCCCCTTTCTTTTGTGTCGAATGCCTGTTGTAATGTTACTGGTGTAAATGTTACCGCATCGTCGCTCTGTTGCCTATACTCCTCTAGGCTGATGCGAGGTATATCTCTAGAATACAACCTTTAAATTGTAGGTAGGCAATGTCGCTAAATAAAACAGCAACCTTAGTTCCTTGATCGTGGATCAATGAGGATGAGCCTAAGCCCAACACTTTCTTTTATTGCAAATTTTCTTAAACTAATACAAAATATATCCCTACTCTAAATAACTAAATTAATAACCAGAACCAATCACGCGCAACGTGTTTTGGTTCTCACGGTAACGTATTTCCTGTTCCCCAATCAATATACATATCCCATACTATTCAGTTGCAATTATGACTTCAATTTGTTGCACTCGAATGCATATGGTTAGCAAAGGGCATTAGTCCGTACACAGACGACATTAATTGGATCAGTATTTAAAACACTTGACCATGTCTTCAAGTATGAATGAGTCATTGTGTCATTGAGTCATTGGGTCGTGTCTGAGTTCAAAGCTAATTATAGATCGCTCATGTGTCGAGAACAGGGGTACTCTATGAGTTTATCGAAAAGTAGGAAATGCATGTAAGAAATGTATGTATGATTGGTGGCTATGATGTTGTATGGTTTGTATATGTACTACGCTGTGATCTGATACAATTTGTCAGATGACCTTCAATTTAACTATTTTTCCTATTCTTAATCTCTTTTATACCTGATTTCGGTAAGCATTGCTATGATATGCTCGATAAAGCGTGATTAGATCCTAGGAAAGTAATATTTTCAAAAAAATTGTTACTATGTGAAGGGTGCATTTCTAGGACTGGTGCTATATACTTAAGCTATTCATAAGTAATAGTTGTAAGTCGGTGTGTGGAAAACCGGCAAATTCATATTCTGAAATAGCAAATACATTTGAAGTTTATCCGATGACTCAACATGAGTTCGGAGATTGTGTACACTTTGCGACAAAATATTAAAAATAATCAAATGAAGGTAACGGACGCCAGATGATTGCTGTTAACTACAGATGATCCTTTAGAAGTAGGGAAGAATCTCTAAAGCTTATTTGAGGGTTTCTAAATTGTTTAGGCTAAGAGTTGCACTGACTTCTTTAGTAAGTTACAAGAGCCAACGTACTGTAGTTTTGGATTATTGCGATGTAAAAAACTTAATTTAGCAAGTAATATAATAAATATAATTCATAATATCATCTGCAAATGAATCTAGATCACGTCTTTATTTGTAAGAGTTTTTGTTAATTCTTGCTATTTTACTTGTTTTTCAATGTTGCGATCATTAAAAGCTGTAATACACATATTTACTTATTTTTTCACAGGGACTTTTAAATGAAGATGATCCTAAACCAACCATTTTAGGAGAATACCAATATGTTGAAGGACCATCTTTACAATATTTTCCTGTTCAAATGCAACTCAACCGCAAGTTTAATGTAATAGAACTAAGAGTAGAAAGTAATCATGGACATCGAAATTACACTTGCATCTATAGATTTCGTGTACATGGAAAGCCTAATCTATAACAATGCATTCATTTATGCGACCATGAAGTGTAATCTGGGCCAATAAATAATTTAGTATACACAAATATCAATATTTTCGAGTCATTAAGGCTTTGTTTAAAGTTTGGATTCTTAATTTCAAATTCATTAATATTATTTTCTCGCTATTATAATTGACTATCATCATCAATGGAGCCTCATCTCAAGTAGAGCTTCAAACATAGCATAGATAATTAATAACATATGTACTCTCATCTGTCAAAATGATCATGAGATGGAAAACGCATAAACCATCTATGTATATCTTCAAAAATTACACTGTTTTTTTATTTTCCTGCTCGCGCGAAATAGGAATTGAAACGCGCTGCAAAAATTTCTTATGGGAGATTTGTGCAAATTTAAAGATACGAGTATTGTCTGAAATTAGTTCGTTTGCGTGTATACTTTGAAATCAGCTTACTAGGAGAGGTTCAGGTTATGGAATCACAGATTTGGACGAAATTTGGCACATAAGTAGAAGACGTGAAGGATATTCGATCCTTAAAATATTAGAGCGCAACACTCCCCCTTTTTGAGAAAAACGCTTCTAAAGTTTTTAGCGTCGCTTATGGATAAGTAAGTTTTAACGTCTGACAGAAGCGGTGCAGTATAGGTAGCAATGCTTCTAGCCTGCGATCGAGAGGTCGTGTGTTCGATCCCCGGCCGGGGTGTTGGTTTTTCGTTTTGAATTATTGTCGTCGTCGTGTGTTCGATTACCGGTGTGAGTACTGCTTTTGTTGAATAATTGTGGATGTTATTAGTTTAAGGTAAATCAGCAATGTTTAACTGCAAAAACATTTATTTTTAGAAATCAGCAAATTGTTCGATCATTTATATATGCAAATTATACAAGAAACTCATTGTTGAACGGATAGAGTCTTAAAAACTGTTGTAATCGAAGCAAAATCATAGCTAATGGTAAGATCATCCCTTGTTTCTCGAATCAACCCTGCTCCCTCTTCGTGTCTCAAAGCCAAGTCGGCAAAAAAACAATAAACCAGGGTGGCGCCCAACGTGGCCATGAATGCTATGGTGTTGAATAATTGACCACCATAACATTTATGACTCGATACAATGGGCGTCACCCTGAGTTCACAGTATAATTTACATGTTTAAATGAACGAACAGTTTGCTGTTTTGGAAAAATAAATGTATTTGTAAGTGAACATTGCTGATTCACCATAAAAAAATTACATTCACAATTATTCAAAAAAACAATACTCACCCCGGTAATCGAACACACGACGCCGACGACAATAATTCAAAAAGAAAATCAATACCCCGACCGGGGATCGAACACACGACCCCTTGATCGCGTGCTAGTGCCTTTGCTACCTAGACTGCTCAGCTCCTGTCAGTTGTGAAAACTTAATAATACAATAGCAACGCAAAAAACTTTAAAGACGTTTTTCTCAAAAAAGGACGAGTGTTGCGCTCTAATATTTTAAGGATCGAATATCCTTGACGTCTTCTACTTATGTGCCAAATTTCGTCCAAATCTGTGATTCCATAACCTGGTCCTCTCCTAGTTAGATTGAGACACACTTCATATTGCAGCAAAAGCTGCCTGCCGGCCTAAATGCTCCGCGAGTATTGCATCGGTGGGTTTGACATCGGAAGCCGATTATTTGGCATTAAAAATAATTTTTCATGTGACCTTGCCTCCTTTAGGGTTCCAGAACTCCCACCAGGAGACAGCCATTAAAAAACATTACCAAAAATGGTATGTAACAAAATTGTCTTAACGTTGTATATTAACTTGTTTCATGGCTTGAAAGGAAAAAAAGAAGTTATTGCTTCGGGTGTCGTTTATGGCCTGCTAGTTTTTTATAATTGACACCACGTAAATGCACAAGTTGCTGCAAATTCAATTTTACACAAGTCTGTCAGACACAACTGGTTTTCGAGAGATGGGAGTGTCAAACCTTTTTTCTTTCCAAGATGGCGGCCAAAAGATTTGGCAACGGTCAGAGCTTGAACTAAAGTGATAGTGAGACACACTACACATTGCGATAAAATTGCCTGCCTTCCAAAATACTCCGTGAGTTTTGCATAGTGGGGTTTGGCTTCGGATGCCTATTATATGGCACAAATATGCGTTTTTTACGTGATTTTTCTTCCTTCGGGACTCAATAACTCCCGCCAATGTTAGTAGTAAAGCTAGTGATTTAAATTAGTATTACTTACGATACGGATAGGACACTCCCCGTTTTGGCCATTTTTTTGCAAGTGTTTGAACAGCTGAGTGCCTCGAAAATTTCGGTGGGTTGTGGCTATGATGCAGTGGATGAGGAGGCGAGCTACGTTCTTGGCAGGTGTGGAGGAAAGAGAAAGAATGATGGAAAGCGGCCTTCGTGAGTGAGGTGGAGCTCTCTCGAGTGAGCTTTACCACAATGAAATAGCTTTGACATTTCTTTCTTGCGATATTGATGCATGCGGCTGATTATCAACTGAAAACATCGCATACATTTCCTAGCTTGTAAATATGTTACAAGTAGATGTGATTTATAAATGGAATTACCATACGCTTTTAAATTTTGTTACAACCAGGTAAGCATTATAATAATGATAATGACGGAAAAAATTGTGAATAGGAATTTACATTTTTATGGTGAAAATTTTACATCAAGGTGTATTGTTTCGGACTAATAAATAATAGTATTATAGTAAATATGTGGATGTGCTGTTTTTCAGGGGCGTTGACGTTTTTAGAACGTAAATTTCCTGCCTTTGTTGATGGTGCAGTAAAGCTTGTGAATTTTTCAGCAGAGCTCTATTGTAATGGTAAGTATGATAAGGAATCTGATAATGTTGAACTCAAATGGTAGCCAAAATGAATTTGTAGATTTCACAGCAGCTCCCGAAAGTGATGATAAGTATGATAACATTCTTGATGAAGCCAGATGGTAGCCAAAATGATTTCTTTACTGTAGGTTCTGCTTGTTTTCTTGGTCTTTTGTGTATTGACAGTGGCTATGCTGTAAAATATTTTTGAATAAGTCTACGTTTGGCGATGATTTGTTCCGATGATTGATTTTATGGATTGAGATTTCTGATTATGTTGGAAAATAAAAAAAGGCTTCTAGTTTTTATGTCGAAAAAGTCGTTTTGATTTTAGGCGGAGTAAAAAAGATGATACAATTAACTTTATAAAAGGTTTACTTCATTTGATTACTGAATTTGTAATATCGTGCGTTGTTTCCCAAATTTTTATATAGAGTTCAAAATTTTTCCCGCACAAAGCCAGATCGAAACAATTCACCACCCGACCGTTCATCTGGACCGGCTCTTTGGAACTCAGCACGTGCAAACTGTCGGAAGATAAAGGAGAGGACGGCACACGGAGATCTCGCTCCGCCGACAAACAATTTGGAATAAATATATAAATTAAGGTTAACAATATTGAGACCGATTAATCATAATGAATAAATTTAGGCTAGACGCTTAGAATAGGAGGAGAACAAAAAAAAACTATAACTGCAATGAAGAAGAAATATTTAAAATAAGTTAGAATTTAATTAGAACGTGTATAACAATGTGCAGTAGAACTAAATAATTTATGAATAAGCGAAAGTCTTAATGAACTGTGAGTGAGAAAGTTTAGTTGTTTTACTTGAAGTCCTTAGGACTATTTTTGTCGAACATGTAAATCGGACAATTTAGATGGCTGAATCTCTCGAAAAATGAGATGCCGGACTTGGTCTAAGGAACCGTACCCACGACATTACGCGCCGAACAGAGCTAGCCTGCCAGCAGCCATCGCCGTCTAGCCAAGTATAGGCCGAACCCAATTTGTATACACGACCAACGGGCTCGTTGCCTCGTCCCAGGACTTAACGTCCAATTTCGTTGCGACTTAGTTCGTGAACTAAATTCTCAATACAATGGCGCCCAACGTAGGGCCCCCAACAGCTTGTTCCAGTCCAGTCAGTGAACTGACTGGATATAGACCTTTTACGATCCAGAATTCCAATTTGGGGCTACCCGAACGCAGAGTTGTAGTGTATTCCTAGTTCCAAACCTGGAGCTAGCCAATACAAAACTAATCTCCCGCACAAGCTTTTGTGATATCCAACACAAATTTCAGTAGACTCTCTATTAAGCTCATCCTCAAACCCACATTGACTTGTTAATCTAAATTTACCGTGAGAAACTCTTAGTAGAGCATTGAACCCAGAGTAAGCAAAAATACAACTTATGCGACGTTAATTGGGTCAATGCAAAGTAGGCTGAATTGAATGCGACGAACTCTGTGGAAAACTAATTTGAATTGCGTTCGATTGGTTATGGTAAGTAAAATTAAAACTAGAGTAGGAATTTTTATAGAATAAGCAAATTTAATGTACATAGAAATTTGTGAATAAAAGGAAGGAACGAGGCTGGCACTCGATCAGAATTGTTCCATAGTTAAACAAAGTTGCTAGTTTTAATCCGCAACCTTTGCCTTCATATCGGCAAAACGTTGATAGGAACACTGGAGCAAAGTCTGGCCTTAGGAAGTTCGGCAGACTACAAGTTGCCTTTTTATTCGGCAACTATAATATTTAGAAATATCGGCTGCCTGTTCTTTTGGACTGCGCCAAACATGTGGCAATCTTCGGAATGCTGGTAGGTCCTCCTCATCTATATTGTTATCTTTTCTGAGTATAACTTCTTTCTAGTGAGAAGATTATATCTTTAGAAGATTATCGGAGAAGACGCCCATCACTTGGCCTACCACGCGCAATAAACATATTACACGACGACACAACGATAATCTCGTTACAGAGTGTTTGGACTTCATGAGTAATAGTTCATGCCACTTCTTGCCACAAGTGCAGGTCGTCTAGTCCTTCGTGTTGGCCTGAGTACTTGTACTCGCAAAGAGGGTGTCTCTCTCGTTTGAGAATACCAGCTGGGTGGGTAATATTCGCCTTGACTTGGTCTCGTAAAAAGAGCCGGCCTGTCATTTGCTTTTATGTATTGGGAGTACCCTACATTTTAAAATGCGGGATAGGTGTAGTGAGCCGCGTACACGGGATGTCGCTTGAACACGAAGTACTGAGTTCTAAATCGCACCGTGCGTTCGTCCGCTCTTCTGGCAGCTCGGAGTTGCCTGCTCAATCGCCTCGGTAAAGTTAGCAGTGGCGAGGCGTTCATATAAGCCGATTCCCATCGGCTTCCCTTTCCAAATATGTCTAACACTTCAGTTTTATAAGGGAATGAAATGTTTATTTACTTGCATGCAAGTTATGTATACTCCACTCAAATTCAATAACACTTCCAAATAATTGTTTACCCTAACCTCACGTCCCTAATTAGATGACCAAAATCAATATGATTTGTTTACCCTAACCTCACGTCCCTAATTAGCTGACCAAAATCAGTATCATTTGTTTATCCTAACCCCACGTTCCTAATTAACTGATCGTACCAATATTGATTGTATGTAATTCCCTTATCCAAATCCCCCTATATAAGTATTTGGATTAAGATGAAGAAGTCAGTCCCGAGTCTTAAGTCCTAAGCGATTATTGTTAAGTCCAAAAGTCCGAAACTCATTTTATAATATTTCGGAAAACGGATATTGTAAAATTACGTGTTAAAAGAAAAATAAAGTAAAAATAAATTTATATTTTTATACAAACAACGCTACGAATTATTTAATTTGCATCACTGTAAACATGCATAATCGTTCCACTTGATATCAGTGTTTATTCCATCAAACTCCATTCTCTTCATTCCACACATCCTCACAGTTCCATAATAGCCAACAAAGCGATCAACATCTGTAAGAGTTGCAGCAAAGCTTTCCGAGTCTCGAATTCATCAATAATTTAAGGTGCCGTGGGCATTCAACTCCCGTTTGTTGGAATGGCAGCTCGGTTTTCCTCAATAGGATGTGGAAACAAATCAAAAAGCCGGCAGCGGCTTGCGAATCAGCTGTGAAAATTGATGCTAGAAAATCATCGGCTTACCCTCAGTAATTTTTCACCCCTCGCCACTGAAAGTTAGAGGTTTTTTTGTCGAGAATAAATTTTGTAATGAACTAAATGAGCACTCTCGTCGGAGGGAGGACTTCATTGGAAGCTATTTACCTCTGCCGGGGCCCTGGGTCTTGGTTGAGGCTGGAAGAATTGCTCCTTGTGCCGGAGAACGTGCCTACCCAGCGACCTGAAGATGTTTTCGGACCGGGTCCAGCAAGGAGGGGCAGGGCTTCCGGTAGAAGGAGCAATGCAGACACCCATTCTTAAACCTAAACAGGGAGCTAAGCCAAAACAAAACCGATATCAAACTCGATTACAGCCTTCGTCCAGCCAAGCAAGGGATGAAGAAGAGGGATTATCGGGTAACCTAACAGATTCGTCTAATATAACTGACTTCCCACCTGTGAGAGTGCTAAGTCCGCCCGAGCAGCAGCCAGACAATACTTGCGCAGCAGCGGATATATCCCTTGCCCAGATAGTGATTTATCGAGCGAGTACAACTAGCTCGCCGCCTTCGGGAGGAGCAAACCCCGGGATATCAAACGTACTCGGAAAGGTCCCCACAAGCACGACAAAGAGGGCCTCCCCAAGGGCCGCAAGATGTCTCGGGATGGAGAACGCAGTCCTCCTATCTTTCGTCGAAACGCGCTCTGACCGTAATTCAGAGTTGGAACGCGAAGTTCAGCGGGCGCGGCGATGCTTTATCGGTGGATAAATTTACATTCCAAATTCAGACTTTGACGAGGTCGACCTTAAAAGGTAGCTTCGATTTACTGTGCCAACACCTACATGTGCTCTTGGTGAAGGAAGCGGCGGAGTGGTACTGGCGATACATGCGCAGCGTGGAGCACATCGACTGGTACGCATTTCGCCACGCCTTGCGGCAGCGGTTCGGCGACGGAATGTCTGAGATGGAAGTCCAAGAGCTGGTCGATGCGTTTTGCGACGCGGTGCTCCACGTACCAATGTCCTCCGTACAAATGGTGAGAGAGTATGGAAGGTGACAGGAGCAACTGGACGTACTACGTGAAACTTTTAGGCCTCACGTTCGCGCGCAAAATGGCCCACGACAGCTGGAGTAATTGTGTCCGCGGAATTACGACTACGGCAGCATATCGAACCTTCGGCATGAACCAGCTCGGAAGGATGACCCCACTTTCTCAGGGGAGTACGCCGAAGACTGTATGGTGGACGCGATGAAAAAAAATTTAATCTGTTGGAACTGTAGGCAGCCTGGTCATTTTTATCGGAACTGTATGGCAGCAAAAGCCGTCTTTTGTTATGGCTGCGGCAGGCCTGACACATACAAACCAACGTGCCCTACATGCAGTGATCCAAAAAACGGGAGGAAGGGGAGACCGCAACATCAGCGGCATTTCGAACCACGTACACACCATCGCTAGCCCGTCCGCCAGCTGCGTACCACAAACCTCTCGAGGACACAGCTGTTCCAGATCTAGCTAAACATGATTGCCTCAAATTCATCAGGATCTTGAATAGAAATCCCACTAAAGAGCCTCTTTTACCTCCTTTTGAGGAACAATTTTACCCTTTCTCTCCTTCTGAAGACCCATTTCACACCTTACCTTCTTCTGAGGACCCATTTCACACTTTGCACATAGGCTTCCAGGAACTTTATACCGCGTGAACCTTATCACATCCGTTTATTGAAATATCGCCGAGCCCGGCAGCACATTTTTGACATGGAGGAGCTTCTCACAAAGGTTCCAAAACACTCTACCATGTGACTCCGGCGCTTTTGGAAGAAGGTCCTGCGCATCAAAAAACGATATGTATCAGCAACGATTGTGGATCGCCCGAAAGCTGATTTCACACCATACGCCGACGTAATACTATTCGGTGAAGAACAGGTTAGCGGGCTGATGAGCAAGCTTAAGCTGCATCGCGTCGGGTTTTGCGCGACAGGTCCTAGAGCGGTACAGGCACCGAGTGGAAAAACTACAACTGGGCCTAAGGACGGCTGACGGCACCCAACGCAAGGCTGTAGGCCACATCGCAAGCACCATTGACTTCCGCAGTAGAACAATAACGATCTCGTTTATATTCATCCCCTCTCTGAGCCAAGATCTTTATCTGGGAATAGACTTTGTACACCTTTTGGAGTTGGCAGCAGACTTATTCGCAGAGACAGTAGCACCAACTCCTTGGAACAGGAAACTAGCAGGAACGGAACGAACTGAATAAACACCTATACGTGTGTGGTATCAATAGAACGCTGTTCATAAGTGTCAAAGGTGCATAAATGTCAAACGGCTTTCATTGACAGATCTTAACAAAAAGAAAGCAAAACGCGTATTCATCGAAATTTAGTAGTTTTATACAAATCCTGACCTTGTTTCGAAGTGTTATGTGACAAAAACAAGTGTTAACCTCGGGTGTAGCAGCCCAAAGATAACAGTGTTGATAAATTGACGCGACAATTTGTGAATTTCAAGAATTTGTGATATGAAGTGCGAAATTTATGGTTCATCATATTTTCGAAATAAAGGAGTGCATTTTCGTATTTAAGTGCAGTAAATATACACGCTGTTATCTGTTTTAAAGATTAAGTACTTTTAATAGCTGTTTTAATTGAAAATTTCATATTTTCATGAGCTCTGAAATATCCAATACAAAGAATGACATTTCCCAGAATTGTGTACTATTCACACCAGTGGCGTTTCAGAAATTACTGAGACGAGATGAATTTTATCAATTATTTATTTTAAATTCGATGTTGGTAATAGCCATAATTCTGCCAAAGCCGGTCCCAAGCCCGGTTGTAAAAGGAAGAGGGTGGCTTTAAAGCTTAACAAATTAAGTCGAGTGTTCCCGTTTTTACTGTTAATATGAAATATTGAGTGGTTTACTGCAATATTGACGATTTTTAAAGTTTAACATAAACCATAGAAAATCATTTTATAATATGCCTCGAAGACAAGATTTTAATGTTTTGTGCTATGTTTAAAACTAAAATTATTATAGTTAAATGTATTTGAGAACTCATCAAATATTTTCAGAATCTAAAAGTTAAGTGAGTGGGCTGTAGCCTAATATGCATAAGTGATTTCGGTTTCTATTTGATATTCATGCAAATTCTTTTTATTGAAGGTCTAAAATTGTAATATATTCTCGAATAATGTTTCGATATGTAAAATTTTTGAAATCTTGCGTCAAAATTTTGGCCCCTCGAAATTTCGATGTCGTCCGCCAATGACAACCAACCACTACATGAAGGTGTCACAAACACATAGTGAAACTGCTACCACAAAGTATGTTGATGTTCCACTCCATAGTTACCTCTATTACCAACTCCCACCACACTTAGTGTACTAGAAGCAGAGAGTCTTCGTCACCACACAACAACACTACAGCAGCAAATCCTCAATTCCGTCATCGCCAGCATTCCGTAATATGCTCGCGAAGGTTTGGGGCGAACAACGCTAATCACTCATGTGATTGATGTGAGACACAACAAGCCCATCAAACAGCGGCATTTTCCCAATTTCGCCATCTATAGAAAAAGTGTTATATGCTGAGCTGGATCGAATGCTTGCGATGAGGGTGATTGAGGAGTCACAGAGCAGTTGGTCGTTTCCTGTTACATTGATGGTCAAAACTGGGAAAGTCCGAATGTGTCTGGACGCGAGAAAGGTCAACCAGGTCACGGTGAAGCATGCCTATCCTTTACCCCTCATTGACGGCATTTTAGGTCGACTGCCGAGAACACAGTTCATCTCCAACTTGGACCTAAAGGACGCCTTCTGGCAGATACCACTTGATGAAGCCTCGAAGGATAAGACGGTTTTCACCGTACCTGGGCGGCCCCTTCACCCCTTTGTTACCATGCCATTTGGACCGTGCAATGCACAGCAAACAATGCAATGACTAATGGACAAAGTGATTCCAGCACACCTACGCTTTCAGGTATTCGTCTACCTTTAACGAACATATCTCTGTTTTGCAGCAAATCGCCGCAGCTGTGAGAAAAGCTGGGTTGACCCTCAATGTAGAGAAAAGCAAATTCCTCATGCGAGAAGTAAAGTATCTTGGCAACATCATCGGCGAAGGCACCATACGTACCGACCCCGTGAAGGTGGAGGCCATCAAAGACTTCCCACGGCCGTAAACCGTCAAACAACTACAACGATTCCTGTGCATGTGTGGTTGATACCGTCGTTTTGTGCCTGGCTTTGCCGAGATAGCGACCCCACTCACAGAACTCCGTTCCAAAAAAAGCTCTTTGTATGGGTCGAGAACAGCATATACGCGTTTGCGACTCTCAAGGACAGTTTGTGCGTCGCCCCGGTTCTGCATAGACCAGATTTCAAAAAACCGTTCGCCATACATTGTGACGCAAATCAACATGGTGTTGGAGCGGTGCTTATGCAGAAGACCAAAGACGGTAGTGAAGCACCTGTGGCTTACATGTGCCAAAAGCTTAACACTGCCACATATTTGGCGCAGAAACAAAGTCTCAGGCGGCGGATATATCTACCTGTGTCAATTGCCGAGAACAGAGGCAATTTATTTTCTACCGAGCTAGAAAGGCAGTTTTAGCTCAGTTAACCAGAACTTAAGAACGTTGCCTCTGGTAGGCAATGTCCCTAAATAAAACAGCAACCTTAGTTCCTTGATCGTGGATTAATGAGGACGAGCCTAAGCCCAACTCATTCTTTTATTGCAAATTTTCTTAAACTAATACATAATATATCCCTACTCGAAATAACTAAATTAATAACCAGAACCAATCACGCGCGCCGTGTTTTGGCTCTCACGGTACAGTATTTCCTGTTCCCCAATCAATATACATATCCCATACTATTCAGTTGCAATTATGACTTCAATTTGTTGCACTCGAATGCATATGGTTAGCAAAGGGCATTAGTCCGTACACAGACGACATTAATTGGATCAGTATTTAAAACACTTGACCATGTCTTCAAGTATGAATGAGTCATTGTGTCATTGAGTCATTGGGTCGTGTCTGAGTTCAAAGCTAATTATAGATCGCTCATGTGTCGAGAACAGGGGTACTCTATGAGTTTATCGAAAAGTAGGAAATGCATGTAAGAAATGTATGTATGATTGGTGGATATGATGTTGTATGGTTTGTATATGTTCTACATGGTATGTATATATACTACAACCCAATCCGTGCCCGAACGTTTCTTTCAGCGACTGTACACGGACTTGCTTGGCCCGTATCCCAGATATTCCACAGGAAATACGTGCATCCTTGTAGTTCTGGATCATCTGTCCAAATTTTTTGTTACTGGAACCATTTCGAACGGCGTCGATCAAATTAATAGCCGAATTTTTCGAAAAAACGCGTATTCCATACATACGGTGTTCCAGAAACCATCGTTTCACACAATGGACCCCAATTCAAGTCCAAAGACTTCAACCAGCTGCTCCAGGACTACGGGATCCGGCATGCCTACACGGCCGTGGATGCTCCGCAGTCAAATGCTTCGGAGCGTGTCACCCGGTCCAATCCGCGCTTATGTACATCCGAGCCAGCGTGACTGGGATCGTCGGTTGCCTGCCATCGGCTGCGCCCTAAGATCCTCTCATCACGTCTCCATGGGGCTCTCTCCGTATTTCGTGGTCTTCGGTCAAAACATGATTGGACACGGTAGTTCGTATTTACTGTTACGTAACTTAAAAATCCTCCGCGAACCAACCATCGAACTGAGACCACATGAGAGGATAGAACTCATACGGCGCCAGGTCGAGACTAACTTAGAAAAGGTATCCCAGGCGCAGGCAAGGACATACGATCTTCGATTCCGAGAGCCCAGAATACAGGTTGGCGACACCGCATACGTGCACAATTTCGCACAAAGCAACGCGGCAGCCCACTACAACGCCAAACTAAACTCCAAGTCTCATAAATGCAAAGTTGTGAAGCGTATCGGGGCCGCTTGTTACAAGGTTGAAGACGAAAAGGGAAAGATCCTGGGCACCTTTCATTCGAAGGATTTCCGGACCTAGTTATTCTCAGGCAAGAATGCTCGTGAGCACTTGCATTCTTGCCTGTGTTGTAATATCGTGCGTTGTTTCCCCAATTTTGATATAGAGTTCAAATTTTTCCCGCGCAATGCCAGATCGAAACAATTCACCACCCGAAACGTGCTCACCTTATCCACCACGGTGAGGTAGCAAGGAGCCAGTTTGTTGGGATGAGAGAGGTTGAGTGTCGTTCGTTAGAGGAGGACGTGTTTCCTAGAACTCCCGACACCGGCTTTTGAAGTGAAGCAGGTTACCTGGTAAAGGTTACGAAAGCTATTTCGCGATATCTTTCGCGCCCCATCTAAACTGCAATCTTTTCGCGCATGCGACTTCCTGCGAGTTGTGCACGTTACGTGGTCGAAGCCCGGTCGGAAACCGCGTGCAGGCAATAAGAGTGGCGAACATCTCGCATTACGGAGTGCTATTGGATGTCGGGCCAAAAGAGCCACGAAGCACATCGCTGTACTCGGGAGGCTCGTGACTAGGACATTGAGTGGCGCCGGAAAAAGAAAAAAAAAGAAAAAAAGACGTGACTCCAATGTTGTCGGCCAAGAACTTTTTCCCAATACGCAATTGGGCCGAATCACGTAGTGCGAGGGAGACCGTTTTGGATACCGTTCATCTGGAACGACTCTTTGGAACGCAGCACGTGCAAACTGTCGGAAGATAAAGGCGAGGACGGCACACGAAGGTCTCGCTCCGCCGGCAAACAGTTTCTAAATGTTCACGGCTAAATGACGAAGCAGCAAGCCACCCCATTCTAGACGTTTATAAGGAGTAGATCATGTGCGTCACACAATGCCCAAACTACTAGCATCGAATTTAATTAAAAGTCAGAAAATTATGCGCCTCTCGTCAAATATGGGGCAAAATTAAAAGCTAAAGTTTTGCGCTCAGTTGTTTTCAGTTAAGGAAGACTCTGCTTTATTCTACATCCTAGCTCCTCATCCGTTGAGTTTAATTTTTTTCAAGAAAAGAAGTATATTTTTTAGTTCTTTTAACTGTGAATAATAGTACCACCTATACCATCTTAATTTATATGTGAATCGATATCACGTTCTATTACTAATTTGATAAAGAAAATAATAATAAATAGATCACGTATTACATTGAGAACGTAGTAAAAATTTAAATAACAGGAGAACACACAATTAGAGATGGTATTGAATTACACATGTAAATTTGAAATAAATATATAAATTAATGTTAACAATATTGAGGCCGATTGATGATAATGAATAAATTTAGGCTAGACGCTTAGAATAGGAGAAGAACAAAAAAAATTATAAGTGCGATGAAGAAGAAATATTTAAAATAAGTAGGAATTTAATTAGAACGTGTATAACAATGTGCAGAAGAACTAAATAATTTATGAATAAGCGAAAGTGTTAATGGACTGTGACAAGGAAGTTTGTTTAAAAATCACAAACACACAATGAATTTAAAAAAATAAAGGAATTTTAACTAGAGTTCCAGCGATTTTTTTACTTCTTGGTTTGAAGACCTAGGAGCTTGGCAGGGGTAAGTATTAAAGGGGCTTAGCGCGCTTCACATGCCTACCTGGCAAGCATTAAGCTAAGGCAGGGTGGGCCCGGACAATAACATCGATGTCTGGCGCGCCTCCGGTGACGTCTCCTTCCGGCCGAGCAGTGGATCAGCCGGCCGAGAGTTAGTTTGCTGGCGCGGTTTCTCTTTCCCTGGTTTTCCGTCGTTTTTCGTATTTCGCTGGTAACGTAGGCTTAAGTTTATCTCTCGATATGGCTAATCTCACAATGTTTACAAACTATTGTAATTGAAATCGATACACAAAGTTGAATTCGTGAATTTGTCACATAGGCTAAGTTAACATATTAAGATTTATATTGTAAACAATAAACAATGAGTGGATATAAAAGGATCAAGGCCCTCAAGTTAAACTCATTCTGTAAGCAACCTTCGTTAGTAAACTCTGTTTTGAAGATTCCTAAAAAAGTGCGAATAAAGTTAATTTGAAGTAGAAGCATAGTACTTGATTTATCGAGCCTATAACAATATGCTGCTACATAGGTCACATATGAATATTTGATTGCTGGTAGCTTGCTGATTGAGAAAAGGATTGGAAAAGGTAATGGGTGAAAAAACAATTTTATTGTTGGATGAATATTTATTGAATATATTTCATTTACAGCTTGATTAGTTTTCACGTTTTGTTCCAAAAATGGTGGATGTAGTGAATTTCAAAATTTAGTCCAAGCATGGCGTATGTGGTAAAGATAGTTTTGCATGCGAAAAAATAATTTAAAAAAAAATAGGGATTGTTTGTGATTACTACAACGTAAATATTATCTTTATTATTTAAGTTGTTTTGTCATCGAGATTGAGAATGTGTGCAAAGTTTCACGAAAATCAGTTGAGTAGAAGTAATTCAAAATTCAATCCCAGGATTTGAAGCAAACATATGAAAAGAACTTACGTAAAGCAGCCTTTCAAAGACATATAGTGGTTTAAAAACAAGTGTCGACATGAATGCTACGCATAAATTATAAAAAATATTGCAATTCCAATGTTTTGTTTACTGTTTTCATTTATTGCCTAGGCATTGCGGGTGCGTAGTTTAGTATGGCGTCTTTAAATTCTCGATTTTTATGTAATAACTTAATTTTTTTTATACAAAATGATTTAATTAAAGTCGCGAAACCACCGAATAAAATATATTTCAATGAGCATCCTCTTAAAATTTCAGATCGAAATGTTAATGAATTTTCATTTTATAATGATTTTAGTAAAACTCACCCCATATGATCGATTTGATTGAGGTCGAATGTGTGACAGCTAAATGTCAATAATAATCGATGGTGGAACAACCCAAGCTTGGCCAGCGATTTGAGGTAATGTTAGAGTTAACTTTTTACTTAGCCAACGGACCAGTAGGAGGTGAAGTGGTCAGCAACATCTTGTCCTTCATTATTCTTCTGATTTGACTCAGGTATCATTTACAGCTGAGTAATCTAATTATCTGGCATCAAATCGCATTTCTGAAAACTACTTGTTGATAAGCAACCTCAAATCCAGTACTCGATGCATTGGAAGCAAACGACTAGTATAAATTCACAATAAAAATGAAGTGCTACATGAATATACAAAAATTATTTTTTTACTGGCTAAAACTATTTGCCATAAAGCAACATTTACAAGTTTACTATCAATCAATACAATTAGCATAGAATTTATAAAAAAACTTAGTTTTGTAAAAGCATGCAATTCTACAGAGATACCTGTAGTTCAGTGCCGGATTAAGCCTTCGTGGGGCCTGGGGCTAAAAGTAAAATGGTAAAATGGTAAAATGATTACGCAGCAGCATCCCAAGAACATTAAGTAACCCACGTAACTTATCCTAACCCATGTAGTCCAGTAGGAAAGAGAGCTTGAAAGCCGATAAACATCCTAAGTAAATCAGTAGCATAGAGGAACGAAAGTAAAAAAAAAAAAACAATTTTTACGTTGCATGAATAGAACAAATAATTTTTATTAAAACAAATTAACAATTAAAAATACTTTTTTTTTGATTTCAATTCAGCGACGACGATCTATAATCAGTCATTGTAGATCTGTTCATATTCTTAACGTGTTTTAAGACAGGAAACGCCTCCATTTCGCAGTTAGCAATCGGAATCGTTAATTATAATCTAAAGGCTACGAAAACACTTGGAAAAATTTGTTGCATATCAAAATGAACAAACCAATCTAATACCTTTAATAGATCGGGAATATTTCTATTAATTTTAGAGGACTCTGAGCTGGTGAATTTATTTTCCGGTTGATCTTTCAGTAAAGGAATGAACTGCCTAAATTCATCCAATAAATTTCCATCTAAATCCCTATCATAAATTTTAACTAGCTCATCCGTTTTAATCCGTAGTTCGTCTTCTTCTATCGATAATAACCGTCGTAAAAAACCGAAAATACTATTTATATAAGCGTAGGCCTCGCTCCTTTTCTTCAATTCAACCACCAATTTATCTATTATTGAATAAAAAGACTCTACTCTAATTTATCAGACCCAGATAAAGTAGTGATGTGTCAACTCGATGTTCTAACTCGAGTTAACTCGAGTTGGGCTTAGATCGAGTCAACTCGAGTTGAATTCTCTTTAACTCGATTTGAATACTCCCGCCCTAGCGCGGCAGCTGAATGACAGACACTGAGATGGCGCGAAGTTTGCCAATCATTTATGACTATATTCATTCATTTCATTCGCTACAAATGTCAATTAAGTCAATGTCACAACAATTCAACATTGTATTGTTGTAGATTTGAGGTTATTTTTCGAATTATCAAGTAAATAAGTACTGTATAAAAAATGTCGGGACCTAAAAGGAAATCCGATGTTTAGGATGTATTTGAATCGTCAGTGAATGGACATGCTAAGTGCAAACAGTGTTCAGATTCATACAAATATAGTGGCAATACAACCACTTTACTAAAACATTAAATAGGAGCACTCAAATATTGACATAATAGAAACAAATCATTTGAATCAGACTTTACCGTCAGCAAATGGAATTAATATTTTTAAAAATAAAATCAAACGAATCATTTACTCAGTTTCATTTCACCCAGTTAACTCGAGTTACTTAACTTATCGCGCGTTTACCTGGACAAGTATTGGTATTGGCTTCTACAAACCCGATTGGCAATAAACGCGTGGAAAACAAAATATATCATTTTCAAACAAAATAACAAGACGGACGTAACACACGTAAAAATCAATCACACGACCCTCCAGAGAGTGGAACAAATGAAATATTTAGGACTTCTAATAGACGAGAAACTAACATGGACTCCACACATAAATGAGCTAAGGAAAAAACTGGCTGTCTTCATTGGACTGCTTCGTCGCTTCTACTTCTTTCAAAAAAAATCCAAAGTGTTATTGTGCATCTCCTTTCCAAAATTTCTTACGGCATCTTGAATTGGAGTCAAACTTCTAAAGGTACCCTCTTAATCATCTCCAGACTAGTAACGAAGGCGTATAAAACCATTTACAATCTCCTTATGCCCACTCCAACGAGCGAAGTTTTCAAAACAGCCCAAGAATTGAATTTGCAAGGCATGATTTCCATGGAAAGAGCTAAATTCATACACAAGAATTTACACCGTAATGAAAACACCACCGTGAAATTAGATAAAATTGAGGGGAGAAACACTTACCCAAAGAGAAACATGAATAATATAGCTATCGCATTTGCCAGAACCCAACTTCCTTTAAAACGACACTAAAAAAATACCTCCTTAAGGATCAACATTCGAAGGAAACTACAAGTACAATCAGCTCCACTAAAGTCAAAGCCAAACATGTAGTTAACATAAAATAATTTTTGAACATATAGTCTCAACGATTAATTTAACTAAAAGGATATTTAAATTTACAAATTTGGTACTATCCCTTAAACCGATTTCTTATCGTCTGGGAAGTACTATGTACTGAAATTTAAATAAGAATTGCTAAAAATTGATGGAGAGAGTGATTGAAGGAGACGGAGGTGGTTTTAGTCGGTAAAAATCCGGCATGCTGAGAGGCAGGAGCTGATCGGTATCTTTTGAAGATTTCCTCCTCCCAACGTTGGAAAAAAATTTCCCTATATTTTTTAAAGTTATACTTATTATGACACTAGCAAAACAAGGGCTTGAAAAACAAGTGAATAGGCGTCGGCTGTACCCCGGTGCTGCAACAGCCTGGACGAAGTCTACATTTTTCTCACTGATTCAGTTCCTTACGATTGTTTATCCGAAGTCTAATTAGTTAATTGAGTTGGGTCGATTAGCTTACTTCCAAAGCATGCTCAATGACTCAAACAATCGAGTCAACTTGGATCGATTCGGTTACTTGGGTTTGTAGATTAAAAGTTGTAAAAAATTCCTCTAGCTGGGTCGCTTGAAGTTACTTGAGTTACTTGGGTTACTTGGGCTATTCCAAAGGCGTGCGGGGCCCCTGGAGTAAGTGGGGCCGGAGCTGTAGTCCCCTTAGCCCTCCCCTTAATCCGGCACTGCTGTAGTTAGAGCTGGTACAGAGAAATAGTATCAACTATAGTTTAAAACTAAACTAAACAAGAACTGTATATACTTCCTTTCTCTCATTTTTTCATCACAATGGGAGATAAGAACTTCACAAGCAACAAGTTGATTGAAATTAAGTGGATTCTTATCAACTTTAAATTAGTTCTTGCCTAGAACATGTGCTCTACGTATTAGTAACTTCAAATGAATAAAGTCGTGTAAAAGATTTAAAGCACTCTTTTATTAAAAGATTTGAGATACCCGATTCAGTTCAAAACTCGCACCATTCATCGATTTGTAAGATAATTTTTGTTAACTGTTTCTATTAGTTTTTATTGGATCTTTTGAAGCATATCTTCACTTGCAGAATAAACACTTCCCCACGCTATAATTTCATAAGTAATAATGCCTTAAAAAACGTAGTTAATCATTCCAAGCATGTCCGCTACTGTAATATTAAAATTTTGTAGAATTTGAAACTAGGTATTTAGATTTATTTTTAATATGTTCCATTAACCCACGTCGTGTTATAATCAACAATTACGCCAAGATTGTTCAATTCTATGACATATACATAGATAATATACAACTCTATGTAGTTAGTCTGAAATACTATTTCTCTTGCATTTAAAAGTCATATAATATTATATCCAGTTAAATATGTTAAATATTACAAGTAGATATGACTAATGTGTCAGTCACAAAAGAGATTATTAAACCTTTGGGCATATTAATTTAAAGAATGAAGCGTAGTGGCCCCAGTACATTATTTTGTGAAACATGCATATAAACTTCACAAAACTCACTGACTGATTGATATAACACTTATTTTTACCTTTGTATTACTACGCAAAGACATATCAACACATTTTCGTACATGGCTAATTATTGAGTTTGAATCATTCATTACCAAGATAGACGACGAATTTTGGTTATTTATAAATTTTTTTATATATTTTATTATTGTAATCAGTAGTTTATTTATTTATTTATTTATTATCAGCTCATCTTACAGAGTAAACCCCAATTACAAAATGAGTAAATAAAAATAAAAGTTTAATTAAAATAAGAGTACTTAAGTGAATAATTGATTCCTTAAACTACGCTTAAAACTAATATAGGAAGATGGTAAAGGTCCAAGCTGAAGATTGTTATGTGTTCTCGGTAAACGTAGTAAAGTCAAATTAAAGTACACTTCCGTTCTAGCAAACGGTAAACTAAAAATATCGGCTGATCGAGAGGGTCGATAATGGTATCTTAATAAGACAGGATTATCGATGTTCACCTGAATGAAGTTATTATAAAGCTTAAAAAGTAAGCAGAGGTCAAGATATGTCCTACGTGATTTCAAGGAAGGTAAACAAAGTAAGGGAAGACGTTCATCATACGGAATATAGGAAATTTTGAACTTAAGGAGGAGAAAGCATGTAAATTTACGCTGAACAGATTCTAGAAGATTTATTAAATATTCAAGATAAGGTGACCAAATCTGGGATGCATATTCAAGGATAGAACGAACAACACTCACAAACAATTGAACAGCCGAAGCAGGGTTGGAGAAAATACGGCAATGTCTCAATACAAACCCTGAAAGCTTAGAAGCTCTGGATACTATGTTGAGGACATGAGCATCAAATTTTAGTTTGGCATCAAAAATAACAAGGTCTTTCACTTTGTCGACAGTAAATAAGGGAACAGAATCAATAAGGTGCACAAACTGTAAGGGAGAAGATTCAAGGGAGAAAGTCATTGAATGACATTTAGGAATATTCAGGGAAAGAGAGTTAAGTTGACACCAAGAACTTAGCGACTGCAAATCATTCTGGAGAGTTTCGCAGTCATCAAGAGATCGAATCACTCTAAAAAGCTTAAGGTCATCAGCATAGAGAAGGCAAGATGAATTAACTATAGAGGGAAGGTCGTTAATGAAGAGGATGAATAGGAGAGGACCAAGAATGGATCCTTGAGGAACACCAGAACGAGGAAAGAAAAGAGCAGAAAAGTTACCAGAAACAGAAATACGGCATGCTCTAGAGGACAAGTACGAATATATCCACCGAAGAAGAGAATCATAAACCCCAAAAGTCTCGAGCTTTTGACAAAGCATGTTTATGTCAAAGGTGTCAAAAGCCTTGAAAAAATCAGTGTAAATGACATCAACCTGCAGATGTTTATCGAGGGATTCAGCAACAGTATTGCTCAAAACTAGCAGATTCGAGGTAGTGGAGCGATTAGGTACAAAACCATGCTGCTCAGGGACTATCAAATGTCCTAAGGCACTGTACAGATATGAGTGAACAATGCGCTCAAGAATTTTTGGAAAAGCTGAGAGGCGGGAAATTGGACGATAGTTTGTGACTGAAGAAGGATAACCGGATTTGATAACAGGAAGAATACAAGCCATCCTCCAAAAATTCGGAAAAACACCAGAAGACAAACTTAAATTGAATATAAAGGCAAGGGGCGTACTCATTAAAGAGGCTAGAGATTGAATAAAGAAATTGGGAATGCCATCAGGACCAGCCCCAACATTTGAGTCTAAGGAGGTTATAACAGACTCAACTTATAGATGATCAACAGTGATTGACGAAATCACTCTATTAGTTAAACTATTATCAGTAATGAACGAGTTAGAGGTGTGGGAGGAAATTATGGAGGAGAAGTAAGAGGTAAACAAATCATTTATTTCTACAGCACAGGAGGCATAATTATTATTCCAGTGGACCGTAGAAGGTATGGAGGAAGAAGACTTCAAGGATCTAATGTAGGACCAGAAAGATTTGGGCTGATTGGAAATGAATAAGCCTTCAATGGAAGAGTGGTACGAACTAATCGCACGTTGAATTTCAATTTTCGCAAATGTTCGTAACCTTCGATAATTTCGAAGCGCTTCAGGAGAGTTAGACCACTTCATTTTTTGACGTGCCCTATCTTTAAGTTTAATGGCTTCAATAACAGCTTTAGTGAGCCATGGAGGTTCAGATTTGTTTGAGCGATGACGAAGAGGAGTGTAGCGAGAGATAAGATCAGAGAGGAGTAGATAAAACTTGCTTACTGAATCTTCACAGCTCAGATTCGGAAAGAATAAAGACCAATCCACAGAGGATAACTCTCGGGAAATAGAGGAATAGCCAGCCTTAAAAAAATTGAAAGATGGCGGGAAGGGACAGACACGTTGTCTGCTAATAGGAATAGTAATCAGGATGTCAAGAGGAGGATGATGTGGATCAATAGGAACAAATAGAACAACAGCCAAAGAAACAGAAACAAAAGACGAGGGAATGTTAGTCATTACCAAATCAAGTAAACGACCATTAATATTAGGAAAAGAATTAAACTGAGAAAGAGAAAAATGTGAAAGAAAAGAAGAAAGCAAAATTGAGAGACCGTTGGAAGTTTTGGTAATAGAAGATGGATAAGGAAACAACTCAACCGAGGGACAGTTGAAATCACCACAAATTAATACATAGGAAATTTTTTTAAGCGAGTTGAAAAACATTGACAATTCATCAAAGAATGTTTCAAAGACAGACAAAGGAGAGTTACAAGGCATATAAGTAAATTAACTTTTATTTTTCTTTAAGAAAAAAAACATAAATGTTCTATATTTAGATGAGGATTTATTGAGTATTCAACTTAGATTAACTGTTTTCTTACAAGCTAGATCTATTTATTAAAAATTAAATGCAGAGAAAACTGCAACATATGCAATCTCCTCATTGCATATGTTGCAGTTTTCTGAGGGAAATTGGAATTGTTGATGTTTCCATGAAGTGCATGGATTGGAGCGGAAATGGTGTAGGGTGTCATATGGGTAGATTGGGTTGATGGGGCTAACTTGGGATTTGTTGATGTTTCCATCAAGTGCGTGGATTGGAGCGGAAATGGTGTAGGGTGTCATCGTAAGCGTGTGTCGTTAAATTATATACTGAGCAAATAAGTATGGAAGAGCTAGGAGATGTTGTTACTTTCTACTCTCTCTACTGACTAGTCCGCAGTTGAGTAGCCCGGCGTGAAGCAGTGAACTTTTTAATTAAAACCCCAGGCGGCCAAAAGTCCTGTTGAAGTATGTAGTCCATGTCTGAGGATATAGTTATCTTAAACGAGGATACAACCCTATTAGGAAAGTTGTCAGGAGTCAGCTTTATGCACGTCAAAATACTGGGCACGCGTATGGGTGGTGAATTTCATTTATAAATAGGAAGAGTGGATTATGGTCATTAAAAAGATTCAAATTTTTAAAAATTTTGCATAGCTAGATCAATTTCATATTCAGATGGACTTACGACAGATTTGATACCTGGTATTAATCTTCTTGCAGAACGTTTAAGATGTTCTTGGGATAAATCATTAATACTCAATATTGAAGCCACCTATTATAAAATGGTTTTTAATATTCTTTTTGATTTTCAGAAGCTTCTTTATTTCAGAAATAAATATAAAATCATGAGCTGAAATAACAAGATTGTTTTTGTTGTCAATTTTTAAGTTTGATTTACAGATACAAAGTTTTCCAAGATTCATTTTCTATTCTATTTAATGTACTTAACAACACATTCTGCAATGTTACCTATTATTTTAGTAAATGTTATATCCCTACAAGTCAAAAAAATTGTAGTGATCATGCATTCTCATGTATTTCTGTGCATACGATAATACAAACAAGGTTTGACTTGATTCTCAATAAAAACTTGTAAATTATTACCATAATATTTGAATTTTAATATCAATGAGTAAAGAATTGAGTTTATGATGCGTTGAAAATGGGTTTGTTAATTTTGAGGGTAAATACACTCGGATGTTATTGCCTCTATATATGAAAATGTGTTGATATGTCTTTGCGTAGTAACACAAAGGCAAAAGGTTTTTAACAAGCTTCCAAGAAATGAATAAGATGCTAAGGCAATCTTAACTGCATGTAAGTAAAAATAAGTGTTATATCAATCAGTCAGTAGTGAGTTTTGTGAAGTTTATATGCATGTTTCACAAAATAATGTACTGGGGACACTACTCTTCATTCTTTAAATTAATATGCCCAAAGGTTTAATAATCCCTTTTGTGACTGACACAGCAGTCATATCTTCTTGTAATATTTAATCACTAGCAGAAAAATGAACATTTCCTAGATATAATATTATATGACTTTTAAATGCAAGAGTAATAGTATTTCAGACAATTTGAAACATGAATTCAAACATGGTCGTAAACTACAAAGAGTTGTATATTATCTATGTATATGTCATAGAATTGTACAATCTTGGCGTAATTGTTGATTATAACACGACATGGGTTAATGAAACATATTAAAAATAAATCTAAATACCTAGTTTCAAATTCTACAAAATTTTAATATTACAGTAGCGGACATGCTTGGAATGATTAACTACGTTTTTTAAGGCATTATTACTTATGAAATTATAGCGTGGGGAAGTGTTTATTCTGCAAGTCAAAATATGCTTCAAAAGATCCAATAAAAACTAATAGAAACAGTTAACAAAAACTATCTTACAAATCGATGAATGGTGCGAGTTTTGAACTGAATCGGGTATCTCAAATCTTTTAATAAAAGAGTGCTTTAAATCTTTTACACGACTTTATTCATTTGAAGTTACTAATACGTAGAGCACATGTTCTAGGCAAGAACTAATTTAAAGTTGATAAGAATCCACTTAATTTCAATCAACTTGTTGCTTGTGAAGTTCTTATCTCCCATTGTGATGAAAAAATGAGAGAAAGGAAGTATATACAGTTCTTGTTTAGTTTAGTTTTAAACTATAGTTGATACTATTTGTCTGTACCAGCTCTAACTACAGGTATCTCTGTAGAATTGCATGCTTTTGCAAAACTAAGTTTTTTTTATAAATTCTATGCTAATTGTATTGATTGATAGTAAACTTATAAATGTTGCTTTTTGACAAATAGTTTTAGCCAGTAAAAAATAATTTTTGTATATTCATGTAGCACTTCACTTTTATTGTGAATTTATACTAGTCGTTTGCTTCCAATGCATCGAGTACTGGATTCGAGGTTGCTTATCAACAAGTAGTTTTCAGAAATGCGATTTGATGCCAGATAATTAGATTAATAGCTGTAAATGATACCTGAGTCATGCTTACATTATGTCGAAGCAAACTGATATACTCCTTCAGACAAGACCTTATAACGGCTA
The DNA here is from genome assembly GCA_963942545.1 of Oxycera nigricornis. NCBI lineage: Eukaryota > Metazoa > Arthropoda > Insecta > Diptera > Stratiomyidae > Oxycera > Oxycera nigricornis. The sequence continues at coordinate 46,527,336 of OZ012659.1, forward strand.
ATATTGAAAGATATCGATCAAGAAACGTATAGGACGAGCGTCTAGAGCATAAATATCTCAAGTGAGACATCAACAGGAATAATCAACTTAGTAATTGAATCGAACTTTCGATTTTTACTAAAAAAGTTTGATTTGATTGTGTATTCGATTGCGAAACTGAAAAGTCTTCGACATGCACAAACCTGGCCAATAATCTATGTATAAACTAGTCGGTAAAACTTGTGTAAAAAATGAACTATCCGAGAAACGACCGCGGCTTTGAGTGAGTATATACTCTGCTCTGCTTTACACGTGCATCCTCTAGAGTGGTTTCACTGAAATATCTAATAAATTTCACTTAATTATCTCTTTAATTTAGTTTAACATTTGTATTTTTGGACCCACAGTTTTCCCACTGTCTATTGCATTCACTGTGTTGAAGACTTCTTCCATAGCATAAAGAATGTATTGCACTAAGTAAGAAGTAATAATGTTCGAAACATGGGTTCACTTCTTCGGGTATGGTTTTTGGTAGTACACTCTTTTATTATAGATACCACGTGACAATGTGTATACATGACAATTTGCTGCAAATTAAATTTCACACAAGTTAGACAAATAAAAGTGGGAGACACAATTTTTAAGTGGGAGCCAAGATTCTCGAGAAATGAGGGTGTTTCATCTTATTTTCTTTTGAAGATGGTGCCTAATGGGTAAGCCTTTTACACTAGAAACTAGAACTAAAGTTCCAGTGAGACACAATACACATTGCAGTAAAACTTTCCTCCCTAACATAATCCTCCGCGAATTTTGGCATGGAAGGGTTTCCTATCAAATTATTCGGCTTAAAAATGCGAATTTCGTGCAATATTTCCACCTTCATGGTGCCAGAAATCCGTCCAATGGACAGTGATTTAAACAAAATAAACCACAAATATTTTGGGACAAAGTTGTCGTAAAGCTATTTCTGAATGTATTTCGTGGTGCAAGTCAAAATAAAGAAACTGTGGCGCTCAAAAGATGATGCTCATTTTTCGGGTGTGACTTTTGGCATTGTAACAAAAAAATGTCTGCTTTCCAAAATGTTCCAAGAGCTTGGCAATGTGAGTTTGCTATGGGTAGTCGATTAGTTGGCATAAAGATGCGTTGTTAACGTGACTTTCCACCCTTGGGGACTCGATAGCTCCTACCAGCGGACAGTGGTTTAAACAAACAATACCGAAAATGGCTTGTGACAAAATTGTTTTAAAAAGCTTTAAATCATGTTTCACGTTAAAAGTGACAACAAAGAAGTAGTATCGTTCGAAAGAGAATTCCACCTTTTCGGGTGTGTTTTTTTTGGCTTGTCGCTTCAGTTTAGTTTGCAATACAAAGCTTTTTGATGGCAGTCATGGTTCTCGAGAGATTGAGTGTCTCACCTTTTTTTATTTTCAAGATGGTGCCCAAAAGATTGCGCTCCGACCCTGGAAACTTAAACTCATATGACAGTGAGAACACTACACATTGTGACAAAAATCCATCCTCCACGAGTTTTGCCAATTATTTGGCTTAAAATGCGTTTTCACGAGACTTTCCCTTTTTCGGGAATCGATAGCTCCCTTGAATGAAATCTGATTAAAACAAACAATAACAAAAACGAATTTGGAGAAAATTATTCTAAAAATAAGTTCAAATAGGTTTCGCGATTAAAGTGAAAACAAAGAAGTTGTAGCGCTCCACAGATGATCCCCCTTATCAGGTGTGGTTTTTGGTTTGTAATTTTTTTTATCATTGACACCACGTAAAGTTAACGTAAACAAAAGTTGCTGCGAATTCAATGTTATACAATTTTTCAAAATACAGCTTTTTAGTAGGAGCAATAGTCCTCGATATAGGAGATGGCCCCCTTTTATCTTTTCCAGAAAGCGCCTAGTGGATTGGGCTGGATTTTTAGAAACTAGAAATAAAGTCACAGCGAGAAACACTACACACTATAGCAAAAATCGGCCTGACTATCATGATGCTCTTCGGATTTGGAAATGCCATCGGAAAGCGAGTATTTGAATAGAAATTCGTTACTGTGACTTTCCTCCCTTCGGGTTTCAATAATTTCCGCTAACTACACTGATTAAAGTAAACAATACGGAAAACAATTTGTTGGTTTTGGCTTTGAGAAAATTAAAAAAATTGTTGCACGAATAAAGTGAAAACAAAGAAATTTAAGCGCTCGAAAGATGATCACCCTATTCGGATCTCGCTTTTGGCTTGTAACTTTTTCACCTACATATAAATGAAAGCAATGTAGACACAAGTTGCTTGAAATTTAATTGCAGCAGTTGTTCAGATACACATTTTAAGTGAGAGCCACAGTTATCGAGATATGGAGCATCTGGATCCCAAGTAAGCAGACATACAGTTAGACGTTATTTGTAGGATGTAGGACTCGGTAGCTATCGTTGCAAACGAGTTCAGCTGCTGGCAGCAGCTCAAAAGCGCAGAAGGATCGAATGGGCCAAAGAACACAATGACACGGATTGGTGAAAAGTTTTGTGGTCTGATGAGCCCAGATCTTGTTTGTCAACAGATCGCCCAGAATATTGTATTAGGCGGCCTGGAGAACAATACGATCCTTGATGTGTCCAAAAGACCACAAAGGGTAACCAAGAAATTATGATTTGGGGCTGTTTTTCGTCAGCAAGAGTTGGAAAGTTGGTGAAAGTGGACCAGGCTGTTAAAATAAATTCGGATTTTTATATCAACATTTTGGAAGAAGGATTGGTTCCAACTTTGGAAGGTCCTCAAAATAGGATGGAGTACATATTCTAACAGGATAATGCTCCATACCCTACAGCCCGAAGGGCTACAACCTGGTTTCTGGTAGGAAACATCAGATATTTCAACAACTGGTCTGCCCTAAGTTCTGATTTAAATCCTATTGAAAATCTCTGGGACCACATCGATAGGTTGGTTGGTTGGTTGGTTGTAGTGGCAGCCCCCTTTGTCAAAAGGTGGCTCACTTAGGCCAAGATAGGCCCATTGTGATACCACATTTTAATAGGGAGCGGCACTAAAACCTGTTGGGTGACGAGAACCATTTCGATTCTCGTATGAATCCGGCAACGCAGCTAATGTTCAAATCAGCTACTTCCGTGAGGCTGTCCAGGAAGGGTGAGCCTAAGGTTTTCATGCGTTTCCTGGACAGTGCTGGGCATTCACACAGAAAATGTTGGATCGTTTCCTCCTCCTCCTCCGATCTGCAGCTGCAGCAGAAATCGTGGAAAGGGACACCCAGTCTTTCTGCTTGTCTGCCAATGAGACAATGCCCCGTCAGTACGGATACGATGAAACTTAATGTTTCACGGCTCGTGTTGAGGAGCTGCTTGGTGCGCTTTGAGCTTAGTGTGTGCCAAGTTTGCCTGGTTGTCCTGCAGATTTCTTCCAGCAGCCAGGCCCTATTTGCAGCCTATGTATAATACTGCTTGAAAATTAGCTTGACGGAGGCCAACGGATGGCCGACCTGGGGTGTTAGTGTATAATCCTGGAGCTCAGTGCCAGCTCTAGCTAGGGCATCAGCTTCGTAGTTCCCAGGTATATCACTGTGACCCGGCACCCAGCAAATAATCACTTCACAGTGAAGCGACATCGCGTTCAGTAGTGTGCGACATTCCATTACAATTTTGGATGAGGTATACACGTTGGATAATGATTGGATAGCAGCTTGACTGTCGGAGAAAATGTTGAGATTTCTTATAGAAATTTTCTGATTTCTCAGCCAGTCCACTGCCTTATGTATGGCGATGACCTCTGCCTGAAAGACACTGCAGTGATCTGGTAGCCGGAAGGATAGTCTCAGACCTAGCTGTTCGGAGTAAACACCACAGCCAACTTTTCCATCCATTTTTGATCCATCAGTGTAGATGTCGACCGATTCCTGTATCCTATTTCCTTCCATGATCCAGTCATCTCTGCTAGGGATGACGGACTTGAAACTGTGGTGGAAGCAGGGAATCGGAGGAGTGAGGTCTACTTTCTCTGGCGTTGGTCCATCCCTCCTTAATATGGTGGAGTGGCCGATATTCCCATCGCGCCAGAGATTTAGAGCTTTCAATCGAATAGCAGAGCACTTGGCCTGCTGTTTCGTTAGGAGCTCCGTCGGGAGCCAATTTAATAGCATAAACAATGCCTTTGTCGGGGTAGTGCGTATAGCCCCGGTGATTGCAATAGCTGCAGTCCTGCTGACCCTGTTAACCAGGTTCGCGTTTGATGTTTTTGCAATTGCTGGCCACCAAATAACCACGCCATACAGAAGGATTGGTTCCACTATCGCTGTATAGAGCCATGATACAGTTTTGGGTTTCAGTCCCCATATTTTCCCAATAGCTCTTTTGCAGCAGTAGATTGCGCATGCCGCTTTACGCGCTCTTTCCGCTATGTTTGCTTTCCATGCGAGTTTGGAGTCTAAGATCAGACCTAAATATTTGACTTGATGAGATGGATTTAGACTTGTCTCACCAAGTTTAGGTGGAGCAAATCTTGGAATTTTGTATCTTCTCGTGAAGAGCACAAGTTCCGTTTTCTGCAGATTTATCTTAAGACCACACTCTTTGCTCCATTTGGTAAGAATACCTAGGGCATAGTTTAGTCTTTCCGATAGGGTGTTAACAAATTTTCCCGATATTGCTATTGCAACATCGTCGGCATAAGCTACGACTTTGCAGCCAGTCGCTTCTATTTTTGACAGGAGTTCATCCACCACTAGGTTCTATAGAAGGGGTGATAGCACCCCACCTTGTGGTGTGCCTCTGCAAACCCTCCTTCGTAAGGTACTGTTTCCTAGCGTGGAGTTGATGTTCCTGCTGCTAAGCAGTTGAACGATGAACCCTATCAGGTTGTCGTTGGCATTGCTTCCCCCGAGTGCTTTACCAATAGCCTTATGGCTGATATTGTTGAAAGCCCCTTCGATATCTATAAAAACTGCTTGCGTGTATTCTTTGACGCTAAGCGATTTTTCGATGTAGCTGGTGAGCGAGTGAAGAGCTGTTTCAACCGATCTCCCTTTTGTGTATGCGTGCTGCGCATTAGAGAGTGGTTTCAAAGTAGCTCTCAAATGAATCTCTATCAGTCGCTCCAGAGTTTTTAGCAGAAAAGAGGTGAGACTGATAGGTCTGTAATCCTTAGGTGAGGAGTGGGATGTTTTACCCGCTTTAGGTATGAAAACTATTTTTGCTTCTCTCCACTGATGTGGAATGTAAGCCATCCGTACACATGCTTTGAAAATGGCGTTCAGCCATGGCAGTGCTATATTGATACCCTGCTGGATCTCGATAGGTGAAATGTTATCCATGCCAGGGGATTTGAAGGGTTGAAATGAGCTGATTGCCCAGCGTAGGAGCCTGTCATTTACAGGCACAGTAGTTGGCATGCACTCCGGGAGCGTGTGTGGATTCGCTTTGTCAGCCACACCCTCACTGCCTGGGAAGTGCGTATCTACGAGAACGGACAGAGTCTCGGAGCTGGATTTCGTCCAGACTCCATTTGCGTCCTTAACGGACCCTAAAAATGAGGGGGAGCTCGTCATGACTTTTTGCAGGCGACTGGCATCCTTGGAGTGTTCTATTTCTGCACAGAAGCTTCTCAAAGAGGTGCGTTTAGCCTTTCTGATAGAGGATTTGAACTCCTTCAGTTTTGTTTTATAAGAACACCAGTCATTAGATTCTTTAGCCCGATTGAAGGACTTCCTACATTCCTTCCGCAGCTCCGCAATGTCACTATTCCACCATGGGGGTTTGTACTTCCCTCTAGGCTTCGTTGGACTACATGCAGACCTTGCTGCGTCATTGAAGGCCAATGTAAGGGTCCCAACGGCTTCCTCAAGACCGGGTATGTCTACAATCTCTGGAGGTTCGCCTTCTAGCGCAGACTCGAATACCGATTGGTATTTGACCCAATCCATCCTCTTTTGTTAATGAAGGTTGGATTTGTCGGAGGGTCAGATGCCAAATCGAACCTTATGTATAGGTGATCGGAGAACGAGCACTCTTGTGATACGTGCCATCCATTGATAGCTTGGTTCAAGTGCTCGTTCGTCAGAGTGATATCCAGAACCTCTCTACGGCTTGCAGTAATGAAGGTAGGATCCTCACCTTTGTTAGCTAGGGCTAAGTCATGTAATAAAATGAATTCAAATAGTGACTCACCCCGTTTATTCGTGTCGGTGCTACCCCAGATGCGATGATGAGCATTGGCGTCCGCTCCGACTATTAATTGGATGCCTCTTGCAGTGGCTTCCCTTGTGATCCTCTGCAGGCTAATTGGAGGTGACAGAACATCATGCGCCATGTAGCAGGAGACAGCCCAAAGGGGTTTGGACTGCCTTTCCACTGCTATCGCAACGGTGTCCTGGTCACTGAAATTATACAAGGTTAAAAACTTCAAGCCTTCCTTTACAATTATGCAAGCTCTCGGTTTACCTGCTGTGTTGAAGGATACTGTGTTGTATCCTTTCAAGTTGAGCCCGCAAACCCGGTTTCTAACAACCCAAGGTTCCTGGGCTAGTATTAGCTCCTCTCCTTTTTGGGCCAGGTGGAGGAGCAGTGCGGCGGATGCCGCCTTAGAGTGCTGGAGGTTAATCTGCAGAAACCTCAGCATCGCGACACAATGTTTTATCCGCCTCCTCGTCAGATAAGGACATCTCCTCCCTCTCGATCAGGTCGAGGGATCTGAGAAGGTCCCCAGCCAACCCCGCAGTTGAGGTGGTGCTTCTTCCGTCATCGGAGAGAAGATCTGACTCAGAGAGGCCCACGGTCAGGTCTACTGATGCTTCCACAGTTCCCTCGCTTCCACTCTCCTTGCTCGGTTCCCGTACTGCCTTCCCAGTACGGTCCTTACGATATACTCGCAGGGTCGCAGCCGAGAAACCGTAGCTTATCACCCCACCCTTCGACTCCAACGGAGCTAGTGCCTCCTCGTTAAGGATAATGAGGGCCTCTCGCTGTCCATTTCTAGGCTCGCTTCCCTTAGCTACCTTCCAATTTTCCACCGGGAGGTCAGCATTACTGAGCTTGATTAGCTCAAAAATTTCCTCCGGTGTGGATGGCTCCGTTGATATCCACGCCCTGGACCGAGGCCTATTCGGGATATCTTCCCTGGAGACAGCGTCCAGCTTTGCTCCAGGCCAAACTTCTCCCAATCTGCCTATAGCCTGCTTGTAAAGATCCGCTGAACGTTGATCTGTACAGGCTATCAATTTAACGTGACCCTGGTACCAGCCAGCATCACGACAACTTGGTGGAGGGCCAGGATTTGCCTCGAATATGGGCTTGTACACCCGAAGAAGCGCGATTTCTACCATTTTCCAATTTGACGGTGAGATGGTACCATCGCTACTGCTTCTGTCGATAACAGCCCATACCAGGCTGTCCTTGGCAGCTTCACTGAAACTCCTGCCCTTAACAGGATTGGGTGTGACCAGTTTTGGTCTTTTACTAACCGGGAGTTGGACGCTCGGTTGAATTGGGGCAGACTCATTAGATCTACATCTTTTATGAGTTGCCTCTTTCTTTGGAATAGAGGCTTTGTAAGCCTCTACCGTGGTGGTTGCCCATTTCAGGGAGATTTTATCCTTCTGGGAAAGACCATCCGGAGGTAAATCTTTCAGCCTTTTCAGGACTTTGAAGGCAGACCTTCTGTCTCTGTAAGCCGTAGGTTTTGTTGCTTCTTAACACCTGAAGTGGAAGCGGTGTTGGAGGGCGCTCCGGAAACAGTGCGGGCCGGCTTGTTTGCCGTTGCCTTGGTGTTACCGCTAGCGCCAATAGGCTTGACTGAGGGAGTACTTGCCCCTGGCATAGCTGCCTTGCATGCATCCCTCGAAGAAGTAGGGGGTTGGCTGAGTATCGCGGTCTTCTTCCCACTAGAAGGACGCGTCACCTTCGTCCACTTCCCTTCCGGGCCGAGTGGATCTTCCTCGATAGGAAAATTCATAAAATTCATATATGCAATATCCACGACCTTTTGACAGTCGTTAAAAAGCTTGGAATGAAATCCATCAAATTTGATTGAAAATTTAATATCATCTTTTTCAAAAAGACTGGAGCACGTGATAAAACATAAAAGAGGAGATAATCGATATTAGTATACTTAACTTTCAAGTGGGCGCGCGTAGTCGAATCGACCGCGTTTAGTACATTTTCTTTCATATTTTTATTATTACCCATCACATTTATTTCTCATTTCTTGTAGCCTGTCGCTATGTCATCGGGAGTAAAATAGAGATTAAACCGTCACTCGGAGCGCTTCCCACCTCCACAGATCGCAATTGTTTTAGTTCCGGTGCAGTCGTCGAAAAGACTACACGCGCCTGTCGTCGAAAAGGTTACGAGGGACGCTCAACGCGACATACCCTCGTTCTTAGTAGTTCTTCGGCCATCATTCAATATTATCGAATTAAGCTTGGATTTTTTTATATAAAATGAGTCGTGGACGGTTACCATAAAGTGCAATACTCGAGGACTTACTAAAAGAAAACGAAGAAGAGAGTGAATCAGAGCTCAGCGACCAAGGCTCTGAAATTTCCGACCACATCGTTGCAGAGAAACCTCGATCTGCTGAGTAATCAAACTGCTCGGACTCAGAAGAGGATGATTTTCCACTTTCAGAAATAAGTAGCTGTTTTACAGGACACGATAAAGTAAGGAAGTGGCAAAAATCTAACAATAACAAAGTGACGCATCAAGTTCAAAATATTCTCACGGAAGATGCGGGCACTCGTAGGAATAGTGTGGGAGTGACAACATTTACGCAAGCCTGGTGTTTATTCGTTTCAGAGAATATTATTGAAAAAGTTGTTAGATATACCAACGAATTTATTCAAAAAAGCGCCATCATATAACAGAATACGTGACTGAAAACCGACAGATATGGTGGAAATTCGAGCACTTTTTGGATTGTCGTACATAGCGGGAACCTTGAAGACATCACACGCCAATTTGGAAGATTTATATGCATGTGATGGGACAGGTAAGTGTACCTATTTTTCCTACTACTATGTCAGTGAAAAGAATAAAAGTGGTTTGATGATGCTACTAAGCGACAAGCTCGTCGTACTTTAGACAAAGCTGCGCCAATAAGAAAAGTTTTAGATATGTTTACACAAAATTGTCTTTCGCCATATTCAGTAGGAGAGAACGTTGTAATCAATGAGATGATGGTTGGCTTTCGAGGAAAATGTCCTTTCCGTCAGTACATGAAATCAAAGCCCGACAAATACGGAATCAAACTTTATCCACTAGTAGATGTTGCTACGTTTTACGTCCTAAATATTGAACTTTATGCTGGCAAGCAGCCTGAAGGCCCATATCAGTTGAGTAATGCTGCGGCAGACGTCGTGAAGAGGCTAATTATACCAATTTCTGGCACTGGAAGAAACCTTACCATCGACAATTGGTATTCCAGTGTGCCGCTGATGAACGATTTGGCCATGGATTAAAAGATTTCTGTTGTAGGTACCATGCGTAAAAACAAGAAAGAAATACCTCCTTGCTTCATAGATAAAAACTGACCTTAATATTCAAGTAAATTTGGATTTTCAGATACAGCTACACTCGTATCTTACGTGCCTAAAAAGAAAAGATCTGTAGTTCTTATATCATCATTTCATTGTGCTGCAGAAATTGATGAAAGTATAAAAGCGCAAACCAAGCATGATTACTTTTTACAATAAAACAAAGGGGGGTGTCGATGAAGTCGATAAAAAGCAAAAATGTATTCGGTTTCAAGGAAGAATAATAGATGGCCATTGACACTCTTCTTTCGTCTTCTGGATATTGCAGGAATAAATAATGTGGTGATATTGAGGGCAAATAATGTGACTCTATGGAAAAAGCGAATATATTTACGGGCATAAGGCACTGAATTGACAAAAGAGTACGTTCAAAGAAGATCAACGAAGTTAGGCCTTCCAAGAAAACTAAAAAGTAACATAAGGGAGCATTTGAATATGGAGGATAGTGCTGCTGATACAGAAGCAGGTAGTTCTGGCACATGCAGAGGAACCTGTAAAATATGTCCAGCCAAAAAAAGGGGCAATCAAAAACGTAATGTAAGTTATATATGAAAAATATTTGCAGAAGTCATACAACATTTATTTGCAATCAATGTTATATGGACGAAGAAACTGATTCTGACGAAAACTAAACCAAAGTTAATTTTTATTCTTATTTTGTAATTTTTATTATAAGACTAGGTATATAAACTAGTCTGAGATATGTAGGGTTTTGTCTTCCTAATTTTTGTTTTGATTCAAAGAATATTCGAGTTATGTTAATTAATTTAATAATTGTTTCTTTTTCATAATTTTAATTACTTTTTTTTGACAAATCAGACTTTAAAGACAATGATAATATATCTAAGTAGAAATAAATAAGTGAATATTGAATCATTAGTGCTTTATTTCTCTTATTCATCCCATAGGTCTTTTCGGTTACGCGCGCACGCTCCCGGTACGAGTCCCGTCGCGAGTTTTAAATAATTTTTCCATTTTCTAGAAAAATATAAAATGTTATCCCAAACTCGGAACTTTTTAATAAAACACTTTTAAACCACTTTAATTTTCACAATTTTCTTTATTGCTTAACCAACTTAGGATTCTCTTAAAACTGAACGTGGACTTCAATTCAATATCTTATTTATAGATTGCTATTGTTTATACAGAAGCGATATTATTTGCAATTAGTCTGAGGATAAGTTTCGTACATTAAAAGGGAATTCATGTCTGTGTCAATTTATTGTCTACAGATCATTCACATTTGACATTGTTTATAATAATATGATTGAGTCACTTCGATTTGCGAAATCAATTAGTTCTTCTATCATTAATAAATATATTGAATTCAATTAGTCCAACGATTCTGTCATCATTATGCTTAATGGATTTGATTGTTTATATTAAAGGAAATTGGAATGTAGGTGAGTTATATCAACATATATAATTATATGACTCATGTTCTTTGTGAAGGAGATGATAATTGAGATGTTCGTGGCTTAGGGATAGGAATAAATGATTTTGTTATATCAGAAGTGGTTACAGGTGTAATATTTGAGATTATAGATGTAACTCGCGGCCGCTTTTTTTTTAATAAAAAATTTTAAGTGACTTGTTTTTATCGTTTTTCCCACCATTTTACACTTTAGTGCCATTTAATACTGTAAATAAACTGTTTTTCCAAATATTTTCCTCTCTTAATTTTTTTTTATCAGTAAGGTGTGTCAAAGTTTCTGCAGAATAAAGTTTAAAAAATTTTGCCACACAAAAGTTTAAGTGGAAGATTCAGTTCATGAGGTATGCGGATGTTCCATTTTTTTTCTTTTCAATGAGGGACCAAGAGGATTCGGGATGCGACCAGTGAAGCTTGAATTTGTGCTCACAGTGAGATTCAAACAAAAATCGGTGTGCTCACGAAAATGCTCCGCGAGTTCTGCATTGGGAAATTTGTAAAGGAGTATTCAGCCTTTTTATTCTTTTCAAGATGGCGCCCAGAAGAGTTAGATCCACCCCTAAAATTTTCAACTAAAGTCACAGTGAGACACACTACGCATAATAGCTAAAAACTGCCAGCCTACCAAGATGCTATGCAAATTTTGCAATGGAAGGTTTGCCATCCGAAGCCGATTATTTGGAAAAAAGATTTGTTTTTCAAGTGATTTTAATTCCTTCGGATGCCAAAACTCTCACTTGTGGACAGTAATTACAAATATACCGGCAATTTTTGTAACAAAATTGTATTAAAGCAAGTTTTGAACGTGTTACGATTAAAGGGAAAACAAAAATTGTGCCGCCTGAAAAATGATGCCATTATTTCGGGTGTTATTTTTGGTCTGCATATATTTTATTATTAATAACTCGTGAAAAAAAGTATGTGAACGTTGCTGCAAATTAAATTTTACACAAGTTTGTCAGAAACATTTTATTGGGAGCCATGGTTCTCCAGATATGATAGTGCTCCACTTTTTCATCTACTGAAGATGGCATCCAGAAGCACAGTATAGGTAGACCCAGTATGCAATTGAAGCCCAAAAGCTCGTATTTTCCTTCCAAGAAATGGCGCCATGTGCTGGCCATGTATTTGCAAAAATTGACGAATGCCTAGCACTTGCAGATTTACAGAGGATAAAGCATTTTCGCCAACTTCATCTTTCACTTCAACACAAGAGACATATTTTCAGTCATTTTGGCTCTTTCTCTCAATCAATTCGTCAAAAGCAAATGAAATTTGTGTCAGCAAAGACGTTCCACCATTGGAATTAATGAACCGAAGTTTCTAATGGCGTTTTTCACGCCTAGCATGAAACGTGCATGGCAGTGCCCCGACCAGTAGATAGCTGCACTTTTGTCGTAAATGGCAGCAAACGTATGATAAATCGCAGCCAACATATGATAAATGTAAACAAACATCTGCTAAATGTAAACAAACATATGCTAAATGTAAACAAACATTTGACGTTGTCCCGTAGAACCGCGGGCTGTACTTGATAGTGCGCCTATATATGAAACATTACCTACTGGGTGTACCTATAATGTGCCCAGAAGGTTGAGCTCCAACCCTAGAAACTTTAAATAAAGCTCACAGTGAGACACATTATACATTGTAAAAAATCTGCCTAGCTTCCAAAGTGCTCCGTAAGCTTTGCAATGGGTGTTTGTTGTCGAAAGCTGTTTATTTGGCTTCATAATGCGTTTTTCATGTTGTTTAACCTTCTTCGAGATGCAAGAATTCCTGCCTGTGAGCAGGGATCAAAGCAAGATATACCGGAAATGGTTTGTTAGAAAATCGTTTAAAAGTTTTTTATGACATTGTTTCGTGACTAAAAGAGAAAAAACTGTGATCCCCTATTTTCGTGTGTGACTTTTCACTTGTTATTTTTTTATTATTGACTACACGTGAGGTACTGTATGCACAATATGCTGCAAATTCAATTTTACACAAGTCTGCCAGATATAACTTTTTGGTTATAGCCATGGTACTCGCATATGGAGATGCCCAACCTTTTTAGTCTCTTAAGATGACACTCGGAAGAGTGGAATCCGATCCTAGAATCTTCAACTAAAGTGGGGCGCCCTGCACATTACAGCAAAATACTAAGCGAATTTTGCAAAGGAGGTTTGGCATCCAAAGCCAATTATTTAAAATAAAATTAGTTTTTCATGTGATTTTATTGAAATATTGGAGTGTCCTCCTTGCTTTTCTCCTTTTCAATATGGCGTCCGGTGGACATATGTTGCGAACCCAGAAACTTGTACTTGAGCTCACAGTGAAACACACAAAACATTGTGATAAAAACTTTCTGCCTATCGAAATGTTTCGTGAGATTTGCATTCTCAAAGTGAGTTTCCTTCGGGATGAAATAACTCCTACCAGTTAACAGTGATAAAAACGAACAGTACTACAAATGATTCGTAACAAAATTGTCTTAAAAATATATCTGAAATATGTTTCGTAGTTATAAGGAAAACAAAGAAGAAAGAGGATCCCTACATTCTAAATGTCGTCTTTGGCTTGTAACTTTTTTATTATTGATACCTTGTGGGAATATTATGAGCCAAAGCTGCTGTTAACTTAATTTTATACAAGTTCTCTATACGCAACTGTTTTGTGCGAGTTTCCATTTTTTGTAGTACATATACAAACTAACATCATAGCCACCAATCATACATACATTTCTTACATGCATTTCCTACTTTTCGATAAACTCATAGAGTACCCCTGTTCTCGACACATGAGCGATCGATAATTAGCTTTGAACTCAGACACGACCCAATGACTTAATGACACAATGACTCATTCACACTTGAAGACATGGTCAAGTGTTTTAAATACTGATCCAATTAATGTCGTCTGTGTACGGATTGCATTCGAGTGCAACAAATTGAAGTCATAATTGCAACTGAATAGTATGGGATATGTATATTGATTGGGGAACGGGAAATACTGTACCGTGAGAACCAAAACACGGTGCGCATGATTGGTTCTGGTTATTAATTTAGTTATTTAGAGTAGGGATATATTTTGTATTAGTTTAAGAAAATTTTGAATAAAAGAACGAGTTGGCCTTAGGCTCATTCTCATTAATCCACGATCGAGGAACTAAGGTTGCTGTTTGATTTAGCGACATTGCCTACCAGCGGCAAAGTTCTTAATTCTGATGAATAGAGCAAAGACTGCCTTTCTAGTTCGGCAGAAAATAAGTTGCCTATGTTCTCAGAAATTTAAAGTGTAAAATTACACAAGTAGACATATCGGCCGCCTGAGACTTTGTTTCTGCGCCAAATATGTGGCAGACTCACTGACTGTAGGTATTCCTTAGATAATCGAGCTCACAACGATTTAAAGATTGTGTTTTAGAAATATACCTCGCATCAGCATAGAGGAATATAGGCAACGGAAGCGACAGTGCGACGATGCGGTATATATATACATGGTGAACCCACGAAAGATGTAACAATACATTTTGCCCCCCTCCCCTTTTGCGTGTGGATTTTTGCTTTTGTTATTTACTTTGCAAAGTAGTATATACACGAAGTTCTGCAAATTCAATTTTACGTTAGTGTGACATACACTTATTTTAGGTAGCATACATGTTTCTCTCTCTACATTCACTCTTTTCATATTTTTTCTTTTATGGATGGCGCCCAGAGGAAGGAGGCTGTGACCTTGGAAATTTGAACTTTGGCTCCAAGTGAGACACACGACGCATTGTATAAAAAATCTGCTTGCATACAAAAATGCTCCACGAGTTTTACGTTAGTGGGTTAACCATCGGAAACCGATTATTTGGTTAACAAATGCGTTTTTTGTGGAACAACTCCTTTACTAATTTTTGGATTTGAGGTATCCACAATTGATCTCTGATGGCTGCTTTTGTAAGTTGGTTATTTTCACGGAGAGTTCTGAGATGAAAAGCCCTTACTATTAATGTTGTTATTGTTGTTCTTTTGACTCACTTATATCAGCATTTTGTAATCGTCTGACCACCCTGATTAATCCTTCAGCGTTGGAATATGGAGCCAAGGGAAGTAGTTTTGACGTAGATAGAATCAACTGGCATTGGTGAAACCAGCGCATTTCCCCTTGAAAAGAAGCGTTTTGCGAGCTTACGTTCTCCAGTGACGGTTGTATTTTACTCGATTCACGCGTGTTAAAATGTACCTTGGGCTCTTTTTTCTCTAAGCCGCGGAAGTTGAATGGTTTGAGAATTGTATGCTAGATTTCGGCAGTGAAACCATTCCGGTCTTTTCCATCATAGCTCGCAATTGATGAATTTCGTTGGGGTTAAACATCGTGATGGACAGTCGGCTGGATTGTATTGAGACTCAACGTGCCGCCATTGTGATGATCTAGCGTGTGAATGGATTTCACTTACTCTGTTTGCTGCATACGTTTTCCACTTTCTTGGATGTACCGACAACCAAGCTAGGACAATAGTTTAGTCAGTCCAATAATAGGTTTTTGTTATATCATTAACATTGAACGGACCTTTCACCTTGTGCATCAGTTTGGACAGCAAGCTTTCTTTGTCTTCGATGTAAGTAGGCGAACTCTAACGTCATTTAGTGAGTTGATCGCCTTTACATATATGACCGCTGGTAAGACATCCGTTGACGCATTACCGAAACCATGCAGTTAAATTTTTTCTTTGGATGTGTGTCCGACAAAGCGTGGATTGTTGATATTTTCCAGAGCTCGACAGTCCGAGAGGATTTTTTTCCAATCACAAGTGATATCATCCGGAAGTGAGTCAACCCAATCGACTTTAACAAGCCAAAGCCTTTACAGTAGAATCTTTCCTAAGATCAGATAGAGGACGGTCGTTTTCTGGTATTGATTCCAGTACCTCTGGACAGTTCGTGGAGCACGAATACCAAAGCCACCTCATTATTTATTTTATATACAACAAGAATTACGCTTGGAAAGCTATAACTACACACATAAATATAATATAAAAATTAGAAAAGTAAAAATTATACTGCTTTCTGAAAAGGTTATGAAAGTCATTCTCTCTCTATAAAAACAGAGATTGAGAAAGATTTATAATTTTTTCTAGAAAAATTAAGTAAAGCACACAATAAAGGCGAAATTTGGATTAAATTTTATACATAAAATTGAAATTTAATAATTGCAGTTGATAAATATGTTGCATTATTCATGGACGTGCCTTTGGCCGGTGAAATATATATATGTATTGATTAATATATATATATATATATATATATATATATTTATATATATATATATATGTATATATATATATATATATATATATATATATATATTATATTTTTTTGAGTTAATAGTCAAATTCACGGAATTACGAAAAAAATATATTTATTTGAATTTTAGTCTCCGAGGTTAGAAAATGAAATGACTTAAGTCTAAACTACAAACTTAGTTATCACCTTGCATTCCTAAATCTGCAGGTACGGCACAACGTGACAGGTTGCATCAAATCTGTAGGTACGGTACAACGTGACAGGTTGCAGCAATTGTGGCAATCGTTGTTTGCGCAGCATTCTTTGGGGCGTTGGATTTCATTTATGTGAATTTTTGAAGCTTGAGGTGCCGTCTTTCGTTTTGTCTGTGGCTACGCTAACTCTTTCCTTCTTAAAACTTATAGTCCTCGTTCAGCTAAAAAAATAGGAAGTTATAAAGGTTTTCATGACTTTGCACTCCAGGATGATTTATTTCGGAAAGGATCTTAGTTGGTGGTGACGCATGAGTGGCAGTTTCTACGATGATTTTCGTATTGGTTTTTTTCCATCATGTCCCTAATTAATTGAGTTAGGAGCAGGATGGTAAGTATGATGATAAACAACCCATAGCTGGTCCATTGGCTTAAATGCTTTTCTGATCTGATGAGGTTAATCTGTTTGGTGTTGCTATGCAATTATTTTTCTCAATAATTATGCTTGTGTTTCTGAATTCTATGGGGTACGATCATCTAAGACGTTGCGTTGTTCGGTTTGTTTCAAATTCTCCGTTGAAGTTGTTTAACAAGATGATGCCGAATGCTAGTTCTTCCACCGATGGTAGGTGATGACCGTTATACTTAAGGCAGCGTGCGAGTTTACTTTTTAATAGATTGGAGATACATGTAGTGTTGCTAATGTCTTCAATATCAAACGTTTTACAAATTGAGAGGTTATTAATGGTTTTACAATTTTTTATAATGCCAAACACAATTTCATCGCTTTTCAATACATATTCCTATTGTATTACACTTATTGTATTATTGATCTTTTTTAAGGGTTTTACCAGAATTTCATCCTGATTATGATTTTGTGTTATTGGTACTTTTATTATGTAGACGAGATGGCTTTCATTTCGGGGTTTTTTCACGTCTGAGAACTCTAGCGCTTCCTCGGTATTTGCGTAAGGAAATTCGCTTTGATCGTATCTTTCTAATATAGTTGAAATTTCTGACTTGGATAGGACATTTGTGTTGACTATTTAAGCTTTGGCTAATGAATTGATAGGACAATATTAAATAGTTCTTCCTTAGTAATTGTGATTTTATATTATGTACTTAAAACCAGAGTTATTTCAAATTGTCTTTCGTAATTATATTTAAAATTTCATAAGTTATCAGGTTTATCCTATCAGTATGAGCTTATTTATGAAATTTTTCTTATAACTGTTTTCTGATAAATCGTTTATTTTGCTTTTTAAGAGCACATGGTCTTCGTGATCTAGAGATCCAGCGATCCACTTCCAAGCAGATCCGATGAAGTTTAACGATCATTTTGGCCTATGTTTGTCAATATTATCAATTAGATTTAGAATTTACGTTAATTCGTGTTCCAAAAGAAAGTGGAAAGGATTATTTTTAGGAATATGACTGGATAATCAAAGTGTGATCCCTATTGCAAATTTCCTAAATTGCTCCTTATGGAAGACATGTATGTGTTTAAGGCTACCATATTGTATCTTAGCGATCTTTGTGTTTAGTACAACCAATTGGGATTTCGTCTAGTCCAAAATTGAATGAAAAATTTAATTTCTGATATCACTCTTATGTACTCGTTTCCCTAAATTAATGAATGTCGGTCTATTTTCCTTAACTACTTCTTTAATTTAGAACCACTACGTTTGTTAATTTTGATGAAAACTTTCTGTCCAGCTATATAATCTTTGAGTGGTTCCCTTTTCTTATTGTGAAACTGAGGGTCTTTCGATTGCTTCAATTTCAGTTGATATATGTTTTCTTTTCTAGATCTTTTAAACTGTTAAGGATCGGTAGATACAACTCTACCGTAGAATAACTCTGTCGGCTTTTTGCCGGTTGTAGAATGGACACTGTAGCTGTACTCGTATATAGATCGTTCGTGTAGTTCCACAAAGGATCGATGAGTACCGTCAGTTTTCAAACATCTCATGATTTCAGTGAGAGTAAAGTGGAATCTCTCTATTTGCCCGTTCACCTCACTCTTGTACGCTGGAATTCTATATATCTCGATGTTGAGATAGTTCTGCATCATAAATGACAAGGATGCAGAATTCAACGAAGGTTCTCCATTTAATAATGACATTTTTAGGAACACCAAATGTTATATTCTTGAAATGAAACACCCGTTTATTGTATATTACCAACATTGTTTATTACGATTTCAAGAATACTTAATTTACTTATACTTATTATGATTTTAGAATACTAATTTCAACTGTGCTCGCCATTCGACGCGTGGCTGCCATCTGCCGCTAGTGGCGATGTTGCTGGGCACCGCGCTTGCCGACTCACACATACATTACATTCCTCCACCCTTATTTCGCAATTACATGAACACTTATAAATCCAATATTTTTCTGGGTTTTGGAGTACGACTTGAACGTCGAGGAACAAACGGAGGATTATGATTATGATCTAGCGTTACATTTTCATCAACACTTAATTCTAATTTCTGAGGTTCATTTTCTGTAGATTTATTAACGCTCGAATTCCTATGACAGTCGTTAATTACAATACGCTTATCATTACTATCAATCATTACCATAGGCTTATCATTACTCTCAGTGAAACTTACATTATGAGAACGATTAACCAAATTTCCGTTGACAGTCTTTGATTGTTCTATTGCAATTTCTACCTCCTTGTTATTAATCAGATTGGCTTTACAATGTTTTAATTGGTCGGAATGGCGTTTCGTGATCCCTTGATTTAGCGTTTCAATTTCGAATGATACTGGGCCCAATGGTTTGACAATACGTGATTTTTCCCATTTATCTGTAGCACACATCCTCAATGTCTCTATCAATTCTAGGCCACCAAATGTATGACCTAGCTAAAGCCTTCATTTGGACTACTCCCATGTGAGCATCGTATACCTCTTTCAAAAGCTTGTCTTTCAATGAATCTGGAATCACAAGTTGATGACCCCACATTATACAGTCTCTTTCTAAAGTTAACTCGCCCGCCTGACTTTTCAAAATTTTCAACGCGTCTTCTACTTTATCAGGCCATTTGGTTTTTAAAAATTTGTAAACTGTTTTAAGAGTTGAGTCGCGTTGAGTCGCTAACTTTACCGTTTCAGCTGAAATGATTTTTATCTTTTCTTCAATCATATTTAAATATGACATTTCCATTTCTGACTGTTTCCTTATATTATCATTTGGGAAACGAGATAGGCAATCTGCATGAAATTTTTTTATACCCGGTATATGACGCATTTCGTAGTCATACCCTGTTAAGAAAACGCTCCATCTTTGGACTCTACTTGCTGCCATTTGAGGCAGTTCTTTTTTGTTCCCGAAAATAAACATAAGCGATCTGTGGTCAGTCTCTAATATAAATTTACGGCCGAAGACATATTGGTGGAATTGCTTTACCCCATAGACTAGCGCAAGAGCTTCTTTATCCAATTGAGAATAATTTTTCTCTGCCCTTGTTAGCGTTCTTGACACAAATGCGACTGGTTTTTCAACCCACTTTTTTAAAATATGCGACAGAACCGCTCCAATTCCGGTTGGAGATGCGTCACAAGTTACCTTTACTGGCAATTGAGTACTGTAAAACATCAGAACGTCTGCTGATTCTAATCTTTTCTTTGCATTTTCAAATGCTGTTTCACAGTCGCGTGACCAAAAACATGGGTTTTTTGGACTTAACAGTGTGTACAAGGGGTTCACAATATTAGCGTAGTTTTTGATAAATTTGGAGTAATAATTCATCATGCCCAAAAAGGTCTGCAACTCTTTAACTGATGTTGGTGGTTGCATTCTTCTAATGGCCTCTACTTTGCTATCCAAAACATGCATACCATTTTCATCTAACCTGTAGCCCAAAAACTCAACAGATTTTTTTCCGAATTCACATTTCTCCGACGACAGTGTCAGACTTGTTTCTTTTAATCGCCTCAGAACTTCACATACGCGACTGTCATGCTCTACTTGGTCGCGCCCGCCTATGTGGATGTCGTCGAAAAACACTAACACTCCATCCATGTCCACAAAAAGATTTTCCATTTCCCTCTGAAACCACCCAGGCACCGAGGAAATGCCAAAATAAGGCCTATTCAGCTCGAACAATCCCAATTGTGTCGATAAAACAGTTAATCGACGAGAGTCAGGATTTAATTTTACTTGCAAATACGCTTGCGACAAATCTAACTTGGTATACATCACATTACCCCCTGCCTTGGCCATTAAATCTTGTACTCGTGGAATAGGGTATTTATCCATCTTAATGCAAGGATTTAAGGTGACTTTATAATCTCCGCAAACTCTTAACTTGCCATTTTTCTTCAAAACACATACTATCGGTGTAGCCCATTCGCTATTTTCAATTGGAGTTATGACTCCTTCTTTTTGCATTTCTTTCAACTCGGCTTCCAGTTTTACCCACCAAGCGTACAGCACTGGGCGCGGTTTTTTGAAAACAGGTGCCACATTTTCTTTCAAGTGGATTTGAAACTCTTTCCTATTATAAAGCCCTAATTTTGGAGCAAAAACTTCCGGAAATTTGGTTAACCATTTATTTGCGGCTACATCTGAAATTTTATTGATCGACACACCACTATCCAATTTATTATTATTGACTAAATTCAGTAATCCTAGCCAGTCTCTCCCTGAAATCGGAGGACTGTTCCCTGGGAGCACAAACATTTCGAGGTTTTTATTGACATTGTCTCTTTGAACCCTAACTTCTAATATTCCTTTTGGAATAATTGCATCACCTGTGTAACTTTTAAATTAACGAGTCGATTTCTCTAGTCTTGCTTTACATTGAAACTTTTCCCTGTAAAAACTCTCTGATATCGCCGTGATCGGCGATCCAGTGTCTACCTCAAAATTTATTTTTTGATTTTCAACCGACAGACATATTTCAATTTTGTTTAAAATCTTATTAGATTCATGAATATTGAACAATGAATCGTACGGATTCCCAACGCTACTTTTTTCTTTGACAAAATTATGATTTTCCAAGAAATTCTGATTCTCTGTTTGGTTAGTACTTTTCGCGTGTGGCTTCCAATTCTTTTATTTTGATGCGACTTTGACTCTCTAAAATTATTATTGTGATTACTTTTCTTTTCGGTGCAAACTACCGCTAAATGCCCCCTCCAATTACAAATATTACAACTTTAGTTTTTACATGTCCCGTTTTTCCACAGCAATAACACTTCGTATTTTTCTTACTTGCCGAACCCTGCTTTGAACTCTTTTCAGAAAACGCTCTGTTGCCATTCGCCGGTCCTTTGTTTCTGATTTGCTGGACGTACATGATGCTGTTCCCGGAATTCCCCGTTGAGCTCATATAGGCAACGTCTCTCGCCGCCAATTCCATAACTGAGGCAATCTACACAGCTTTGTCGAATGTTAAATTTTTTTCGCCCAATAGGCTCTGTTTAATCGAATCATTTCGGATTCCCCACACAAATTTGTCGTGCAAATTATTGTCCAAGTCCGTACCAAAGTCACAATTCAGCGTCAAACTTTTCAATTTTGCACAGAAGTTTTGTACATTTTCACTGTCCGTTTGCGTGCACTTTTTAAACTTATAGCGTTCACTTATTTCATTTGGGGCGGGCTGGAGGTGATTTTTCATCAAGTCCGTTAGAGTCTTAAAATCTTTTTCCGCTGGTTTAGCTGGGACACACAAACTACTCAAAAGCGCGAATGACTTTTTCCCAATTGCCGTTAATAATAGCAACACTTCTTTTTCTTTCTTAATACCGTTCATTTTGATGTACAGTTCCAAACGGTCTTGCCATTGCCCCCAATCTTCACCTTCTTCGAACGGTTCAATGATTCCCCACTTTTCCGCTGACATTGTCTTTGTTTCGATTACACCCCCCACAGATTCTAATTGTCCGGCGAATTCTTTTCACGCACTAATTTAGCTCTTTCTTCAGCTAACTTTTCTCCCTTGGCAGCCAAATAATATTTGCACTTCGAACCCCTTTCCGTTCGCTCCACAACTGAAGTTGAAAATTCCTCAGAATTTCTTCATCTACACGCACCGCACATTTACACTCGTCGCCAATGTTATATTCTTGAAATGAAACACCCGTTTTTGGTATAATACCAACAGTGTTTATTACGATTTCAAGAATACTTAATTTACTTATACTTATTATGATTTTAGAATACTAATTTCAACTGTGCTCGCCGTTCGACGCGTGGCTGCCATCTGCCGCTAGTGGCGATGTAGCTTGGCACCGCGCTTGCCGACTCACACATACATTACACCAAAGAAAAACAGTAGCGCTCTAAGGAGGCCTCTGACGTCTTCGATTGCTCTTGAAGTTAGAGGCCTGGGCAAATTTGGCAAATGTATCGATTGCAGTCAGGATTAGCTGACAAATGTCAATGTGCAGAGTGTGTTCCGGAAATTCGAGAATTAGTGACGGCTTCAGCATCGGATGTTTGGGATGTTTGTCGTACTTTTGTTTCTTGCAAGTGGTGAATTGCTTTACGAATTGCTTTTTCTTCGTCATTTTTGGAAAATGCCATTGTTCGAGATTTTGCTTTTTATTCTCGCTGGTGTTTTGATGCGCCCTTTTAGGAATTTTAAGAATAATGTCTTCCTGTTCGTTTTCATTTGGATCGTCTCGTTCTTCTATTTGAGTAAAGTGGATTTTATAACTCTGAAAATAAAAACGGTGTAGCTGTTGTATTATGCCCATGACCGGTTCTATGGTGTTAATACCATTAATGACCCCTGGATTTAGATACCTTTTGAAGATCCCTGTTAGGTTCTCCGATGTATACTGTGGCTGTAAATGTATGTTTTATATAGTTGGGAAACGTTCGTTCAAGTTTGTATTCTGTTTGATCGCCAATTTTCAAAAGAATCTGGTTTTGGAAGGCACTGATAGGTGTTTCGACACTAGGGATGAGGTTATGTAAGAAGCTTTTATCATTGCTGCTGGCAGTCATAGAGTTGATATTATTTAGCTGTGGCATCCGGGAAAGCGCATCTACCACTTTGTTCGCTTTCCCAGGTTTTTACTTTATTTTGTAATCGTATTCTTCCAGGATTGCCTTCCACTTCTTGACTTTTGCATTGGTATTTTTATTGCTTAATGCGTAGGTCACAGGTTGATGGTCCGTGAAGATATTGATTTTTGTGAGCCATAGAGATAGTTCATGAGGGAATTCAAAGCTCAAATTATAGCCAATATCTCTTGCTCATTGGTGGCACAATTCTCCTCAGTTTTGTTTAGCACCCTGGAATGGAAAATTTTCGGTCTTCATTTCTGTTCCAAAACAGCAACGATCGCATATTGTGAAGCATCTGTAGTTGGGTTGAACTACTTGCTGAATTCCGGGAAGGACAACATAACATCCTTTCAAATTAATGAATCTTTGATATTTTGAAAGGCTTGTAGTGCTTCATGGTCCAGTTTAACACAGACTTTGATGGAGCTATTTGTTCCTACTCGTCCTTTTTCCCCTCTTAAAAGGCTTGTAAAAGATCTGGCGAGTTTCTTGTAATCGCGTATAAAACGCCGATAATAACCTGATATGCATAAAAAGGATCTCAGGTCTTTGAGTGTCTTAGGTGAAGGAAATTTGGCTATTGTTTTATTTTTTTTTCATCTGTTTTAATGTCACTGCTGGAATCGACAAAACTAAGATTCTCAACAGATTGTTTGAAGAATTCACGCTTGTCTATTTGCACTTTTCTGTTTGCCTTCTTGATAGTTTCTAAAACGAGGTCGATGTTTCGTAGGTGCTTATTCTCGTCTTTGCCGTAAATGACAACATCATCGATATAAACATAACATCTAACGTCAATGTGTTAAGATGTCATCTATGGACCGCTGAAATATGGCCGGTCCGTTTCTAAAGCCGAATGGGAGTCTAGTGAGCTCGTACTTGCGGTTATTCAGCGAAAAGGCAGTTTTTTCAATGTAAGCTTAAGGCGATCTGGTGAAAACCGCTTCTTAAGTCAATTATGGTGAAATACTTGTTTCTACAGAGATAAGCCGAAACTTCGTTAATTTCCGGCAGGGGATAACGATCGGATATTTTAACGGCGTTGAGTTTTCGGTAATCAATAACAAGCCTATATTTATTTATATTTTTATGATCGACTCAACGTTAATTTACTTAATTATCAATCTTTGAAATTTATTGGAACACATAAAAAGTCCGCCGACAAGAAGGGAGAATTCATCGCAATCGCAATAAATAGCGGCTGACTTGGTATTTGCTTTTGATAAAAAATTTGATGGTTTGGAAAATGAAGAAACATATTGCTCAGCCACAATGCGTGATCCTCGTTACAAAGCACGAATATTTCACTTACAGTTTACTATTACTACGGCAAAAAAACGTTTTGTTGAGTTACTTGATCTTAACGTAGCACTGCATTCCGAAACCATATCAGACACGGGCACACCTACATCTAGTACTGTCACTGTAAGGTCTGAGATGTCTACGAGTGGTGAACTTTGGAGCGTTTGTGAAAATATTATTAGAGAGTCCGAGGAAGATGAGCTACTCTGAGCTGTAAGTCTTTCAAACATGAAGTCGAGAGATACCTAGTGTCCCCTAATATATCGAGAGATGCTCATCCGTTCTCTTTCTGACGTAAGGACTTTAGTTTCCAAATAAGTTCTGTCGCATCTGAGAGATTATTTTACCCCGCAGGTCTTATTCAAGCAAAATCGCCGCAAAACTTAAAAATACTTTGTTTTTTAAAACAAATTTTTATCAATTTTAATTTCAATTATTACAACTATTAACTAATCTCAACCTGTCAATGTTTTTATATTAATTAAAAAAAATTAACCTGACTTGTGTGTCATTTATTTTACGTACATTTTTGAATTCCGTAAGCGTATCGGTATTGCCGATATTTTTATAAGAGTATCGGTATCGTATCGGCATCGTATCGGCAAAATGGCGTATCAAGGTATCCCTAATACACACACACACACACACACACACACACACACATATATATATATATATATATATATATATATATATATATATATACATAGGGCATAACCTGCATCGCCTCCTCGCGGTGTGCCCTGGATTACGCTAAATGATCCAGAACAAGGTTACAAACAGATTGGTCTTAGAACTACAATTCTGATTATACGATTATGATTGTTGTTTTTGAGCTGATGGAAGTGGTGTTCTGGACCTAATACCGCCAGAGTGAAATCCGAGCGCGAACGGCTCCAGACTAATACTGCTCCGCCCGCGTCCCATTAAAACCTTGGCAGGCCTCAGAGTACGTACAAAGTCCGCACCGTTGAGTTGGTGGTGTAGGTTTGGTTGAAATATATGCCCAATTAGCACTGATCCGGCTCTGAACATCTTTCTCATGAGGACAGGTTTCAACCCTTGCGTAGCCTCCCTGATTCAAAGATAACCACGGGATCATAAGGTGACTACACATCCGGATGGAGATAGCGGCTCTGAGTGCGGGCCCAATTACCAAGAATTTCAAATTTACCAAATTTCGCTAATGTCGCAAATGGAGGTTAAGATGGTGATCCTTTCCGGAAGAATTCGGCGCTTCTTCGGTCACCACCGTTGATACTAATAGAGAGGGAACAGGAGCCTCTCGGGGGAAAAATGACGCCAGTTGCGTCACCCCATCTGAAGAGTGGTGGTGAAGGGAGTGCTGTGGCATCTATGAGCACACCGAAGGACTCGGCAAGGGATACGCCAATGGATGTGGTGATAGAGCTTTCTGTGGAGCCGGTGGGCCAAGGATGACCACAGGTTGAAGGCCCAGATTTCATGCTGTTCGGCCCAAAAACTGCTGAGCTTTGGGACTTCCTTAAGGAAAAAAGAAAAGTCCACCATTCAATAAAATAAATGGTCAGATCGATCAGACTGACCTTCAACCATGTCAGAGAAGAGACACGAGGATAGAAATCAGGGGCCAGATCAACAAAGATATCTCAGTTCACACAAGTGACTCCCAAACGGAAAGCCGATTTGGGGAAACTTAGTAAGCGGACTAGGGATACTGGGAACGAGTCGTGTGGCTCTGAGCAGATACCGAAATGAAAAGCGCTTTCGCCAGAAAAAGAGGGAAACCGAAAACTGCAAGAAGTACTCGGTGGACGGACAAGCCCACTTCAGCTCCAAAACAGGGCAATATTCCGGAAGAAAGCAGTGCCAATCCGGATGCTTGGAATGACAAAATGAGACTGATTCAGATCAATCTCAATCATTGTGAGGCTGCACAAGACCTTCTTGCGCAGATTATATTTGAGTCCAGGGTGGACGTAGCGATAGTTAGCGAACCGTACCGGAGCCTGCGCAACGGCATCTGGGTCACGGACTCCACCAAGAAAGCGGCAATATAGGCAAGTGGCAACAAACCTTTACAAGGCACCATGAGTGATGAAAAAGCTGGGTTCACGAGGGCCAAAATAAATGGTGTTTATGTTTACAGCTGCTATGCTACTCCTAGCGCAACACTAGCGGAATTTCAGTGCATGATGGACGATCTTGTCTTAGATGCAAGAAAGTTTAACCCTAAAGTTATCGCTGGTGACTTTAATGCATGGGCAGCGGAATGGTGTAGTAAATTGACAAATGCTAGGAGGCAAGTTCTTTTAGAATCTTTGCGCAAATGGATCTGGTGCTCGCCAACGTTGGTGGAGTCAACACATTCCGCAAAAGGGGTACCGGCTCAATAATTGATTTGACCTTCGTGAGTCCCGCACTGGCAAAGAACATGGACTGGTACGTTAGCGAAAAATACACCCACAGCGACCACCAGGCAATATTCTACAGGCTGGATTGCGGAGGTAACAAAGGTCAAACTTATTGACGAAAGCTGTGAATGGGATGGTCTACGAGGGCTTTCGATCAGGATGCGTTTGTTGTAACAATGAACGCAAACTGTATCGTAAGGAGAACAGCTACCGAAAAAGCCTTGCAAGTGGTAGCACATTTGACATGGGCATGTGACACGGCGATGCCGAGAAGAAGATGCGTTCCAGGTAGGAAGCCAAATTATTGGTGGAGTACTGAAATCGCAGAGCTAAGAGCTGAGTGCCTCAAGACCAGGAGACGATGCCAACGAGCGCAGGGAAGGCTTGATCACGAAGAGGGGAGCAGTCGTTTAGGGAGTTACGAAGCAGACTTCAACACGCCATAAAAAAGAACAAAAGGGAATGCTTCGAACAACTTTGCGAAGAAGCGGACGTGAACCCTTGGGGAGGTGCATACAAAGCATTGATGACGAAGCTGAAAGGCTATAAGTCACCTCAATACACATGCCTAAAAATGCTTGGAAACATCGTGCATATACTCTTCCCACAACGGGAGAGCACGGAAATACTTTCAGATCTCCGAGTGTACCCGGCATCCATTCCACCGTTAACTGAAGAGGAACTGATCAAAGCGTGCAGTAGGTTGGAGGACAACAAGGCACCAGGCCCGGACGGTATCCCTAACAAAGCGCTGAAAGTAGCGGTGAAGACAAGACCGGATGTATTCGCCAGCACATTTGATGCGCGCATGCGTGAAGGAGCCTTTCCTACAATCTGGAAGATACAGAAATTGATTTTGTTGCCGAAACCAAACAAACCACTAGGAAAACCTTCATCGTATCGCCCCATCTGCCTTTTGAATACAACAGGTAAGTTGCTGGAGCGTATCATATACAACAGGTTGGCCCCCAATATTGAAGACCGAGGTGGTGTGTTCAACTCTCAGTATGGTGTTCGTAGAGCACGCTCTACAGTTGACGCTATCAACTCGGTGATAGGATTGGCACAGAATGCCATGGCGTCCAAGAAATGTTGCGCTATAGTAACTCTTGACGTCAAAAACGCATTTAACTCGGCTAACTGGGAGAACATCAACGCGCCCTTGATTGAAATAGGAGTCCCGAACTATTTGGTAAATTTGGTAAGGCGATAGCTATCGGAAAGAACGCTTCTCTACGAAACGGACGAAGGGATTAGAGAATACACCGCGACCGCGGGAGTCCCGCAAGACTCTGTGATTGGTCCCCTTCTGTGGAATGTGATGTACAACGGAGTGCTTGAACTTCCCATTCCACTTGAGGCGACGGTTATTGGGTTCGCGGATGATATAGCTGTGGTAGTAGCTGCTTAAAATCTAGGAGATGTAGAAGTTTATGCAAATGAAGCTATCAGTGCTATAAAGTCGTGGCTGCAAACGTCCGGACTCAAATTGGCGAAACAAAAAACGGAGGCAGTTCTAATAAGCAACAGACGCAAAAACAATATCCTTAGTGTCCGGGTGGGGAGGCATATCATCAACTCTCAACCCTTCATTAGGTACCTGGGGGTTTTGATTGAATCGAAGCTTAGCTGTAAGGCCCACATGGATTATGCAAGCTACAAGGCTAGGCAGGCTGCCAAAGCTTTGACAAGCATGATGTCAAATGTTAGAGGCCCAAAAAGTAGCTGTAGAAGGGTAATCTCTCGAGTAATGAGCTCTATTCTTCTTTATGCAGCACCTGTATGAGAGGAAACTCTTAAAATTAAAGTAAGCAGGAGAAAGATAGGAGGAGTCTATCGTCTCATTGCATTGAGAGTGTGCAGCACTTCTAGAACTGTTTCCGACGAGGCCGCGTACGTGGTCGCAGAAACGATCCCCGTCGATATATTTGCGTTCGGAACCGTCCGCGATGCGGCAGGGAATAAGAAACGCAGAAAGGGAAGAATCGATACGACAATGGCAAAGACGTTGCGAGCGACCTGAAAAGGAATCATGGACGCGCAGATTGATCCCACATATTGACGTCTGAGTGAATCGCAAGCATGGCGAAATGAACTACCACCTGACTCAGTTTCTGACAGGGCATGGGGGCTATCGACGCTATCTGAATCATTTCAAGTTGGACTATTCACCATATTGCCCTAGCTGCTCTTAAAATCGACAATTGCGCAGTCAGACAGAAGTCAGTAGGCTCCACGACATTATACCTTACAAAAGTCCGGGGAAGAGGGATGGTTTTAGTGCGGTTAAAGTCCCACACTACTCTCTCATGAGAAACCGTAACCGGCCTTATCTAGGGGAGTGCCTATGAGGGTTTCCGCCTACCAAAAAAAGAAATATATATATATATATATATATATATATATATTTATATTATATATTATATTATACTTATATATATATATACATATATATACAGTCCTTGTCCAAATTATAAAGGCACTTAAAAATTTAACCAAGAAATGTATTCAGATCCTTCTAAATTGCTTTATTTGATATTTGGCAGATTTCCAGTATTACCTTTATTAATATCGGTTTACTAATATCGGTTAATGATTGTCTGTACAATGGTTTACTCTTCAACCTAAATACAACCAGACCTAGATAATACAATTTGCAAAAGTGCTTTCAAGAACAAGTGATCAGCATAAAAATATTTCATAATGGCAATAATGCAGTTCGATAGGCAATAATACGAAACTAAATGAATTAATTCGGTTATTCAAGAATCTTTACATTGACCTTTAATTGTTACTGATAAATCTTGTATTGGTGATGGAAGTGGTGGTGACAATGATGTTGACATGACCCGCGCGACTGACGAAAAGTCAACGTGTAGCATCTAAATTACATGACACAGCACTGTGAACTCATCAGGCAATAATACGAAACTAAATGAATTAATTCGGTTATTCAAGAATCTTTACATTGACCTTTAATTGTTACTGATAAATCTTGTATTGGTGATGGAAGTGGTGGTGACAATGATGTTGACATGACCCGCGCGACTGACGGAAAGTCAACGTGTGGCATCTAAATTGCATGACACAGCACTGTGAACTCATTTGATCACTGAGTAATAGCGCGGAACCAGGAGGAGGAGTCGTTTGTTTCAAAGAGGCATGCGGAAAAGCGGAGGTACAGATTATGGAGGCCCTACTGTAATGGTATGTAATGTTAGCAAGAGCTAAGCTGTAATCATTCGTAAAATAAAAAAACTACGGTACAAACAATGTTTTTGTTTGTTTAATACGCTATTATATATATATATATATATATATAAACAGATATATGCATATTTATATACAGTCTCTGTCCAAATTATTACACGCACTTAAAATTTTAACGAAGAAATGTATTCAGATCCTTCTAAATTGCTCTATTTGATATTTGGCATGCGTTAAGTCCTCTTCCTGTATTCGGATTTGTCTTACCTATTTCGTTTCACCGACGATGTAACTATCTCGCTCAGACTAGCTTGTATATGACATAAAACAAGTGCGAGTACCTGGTTCAGTTTGCGTTCCGGTTTTGAATCAGATAGTTGGACTGTTATTATTGCTGTCTTTTTGCGTGTTTGTGGACTGTGGTATAATTTAGAAGTGTTTTTTGCTATTATTTTAAAAGACATTTAAGTTTTGTATTAAGCTTACAATTTGATAAAATGGGCAAAAGTAGTGATCTGACGAAAGAAAAAATCCACGAAGTGAAGGCTTTCATCGATGTGAAAATGTTTTCGAATTGAGAAATTTCCAGGAGATTAAGAAGAAGAAGCATTAAAGGGAAAATTTAAAATGATGAGGATCTGGGTCCTGAAAGGAAGAGCTGAACGACTCCTCAAGAAGATATGGGTAGAAAATCGGTTTGCATCAACGGATGAGATAAGAACTGAATAAAATCAGAGCAAAGTACCAGCCAGTCAGAGAACTGTTCGCCGTAAGCTTATTCAGCTGAATTCGAAAGCCTAGAGACCCGCTCGCAAGCCTAGGCTGACCCCTGTGATGGAAGAAAACATTTAATATGGGCAAGGAAGCCTCAGAATAAAGATTTCGATTTCCGGAGATCGGTAAATATACCTTATGTTTATAGTTTCATACTTTATTAATTGCGTTTGTTCGTAACTTAATTGAAATTACGTGATTTTTCATAGATACAAATATTATTTCAGGTGTGCTATAGTGATGAGAGTACTTTCGAAATTCTGGCTAACAAAGCGCAATACGTCAGAAGGTGTCCAGGTGAGAGATTTCATGCAGAATGCGTGATACCGACCGTGAAGCACCCTACAAAGGTGATGATTTGGTCAGTCATCTCTGCGAAAGGAACTGAAGGTCTGTACATTGTAAAGTCTGCGAGTTTCCCCCCATTTTTCTTATTATATTTTTGTAACCATACATGTCCTGAAACATTTTATCGCAATTATGAGTTTTATTTACCTAAAAGGCTGTAAAATGCAAAAATAATAATTTTAATAGAGCCAGTCTGGCCGCATTGTACATTTTGAAGAATATTAGTCTCTATGGTATCTAGGAATAAAGTTTAATAAGAATGTACATAAATAAATATAAATGCAATTGCACGATATTAACTCTTCTATAAATTATATTCTTTTATAGTTTTTTTTTGTAAAAAGATTTGCATTAGGGCACAAAAAAATTGATGACTTTCAACTGATGTGAAGTCATTCTTAGGAGAGAAAAAAACCTAGTGAGTGAAGCGAAGTATGTTTTTGGGTTTTTCAGGACAACTACCAGCGGTGAGGAGCTCTGATCATCAGCTAGAGTAAGTTGGGTACCGATAATTATTTAGAGTAAAAGTGATATATTTTTTTGTTGACTACACTTCACTCCCCCTTTTTCATTTTTTTCTTCTGTTTTTTCTTCTGTCATTATAGTTTCCTTTTAATTATAATTATTTTTATGATTATTATTTTGTTATTATAATTTTCTTTTAATCATAATTATTTTTTTCGATTATTATCCTTATTATAAATTTCTTCAAAACATAATCTTTTTTTAAAATTATTATGAATTATATTTTTGTATTATTATAAGTTTATTACAATGATATTTTTTTATTTGAATTATTTTAAATATATCTTTTCCTTTTAACCGTATTATGGCCTCAGTTTGCTTTTTTCTTCAGGCTCAGTACCAACACCCAACCCTGATTCCCATCCCTTGTCCATGTTATTTGGATCGACACGGGCCTAGCCTAACCTCCTAAAGAACCACACCCACGCGCTGATCTTTAGGCGGCATCGTTGCGCTATACAGGGGGTGGAAGGCTAGGTCAAATAAATTTTCCGTGACCGCAGTATCAATACGCTGAGGTCCGAACAATATATATATATATATATATATATATATATATATATATATATATATATATATATATATATATATATATATATAAAATAACGTATTAAACCATAAAAAAAAAACAAATCACGAATGATTACAGCTTAGCTCTTGCTAACATTACATACCATTACACTACCCTACGGCCTCCATAATCTGAACCTCCGCTTTTCCGCATGGCTCTTTAAAACAAACGACCCCTCCTCCTGGTTCCGCGCTATCACTTAATTATCAATCTTTGAAAATTATTGGAACACATAAAACGTCCGTCGACAAGAAGGGAGAATTCATCGCAATCGCAAAAAATAGCGGCTGACTTGGTATTTGCTTTTGATAGAAAATTTGATGGTTTGGAAAATGAAGAAACATATTGCTCAGCCACAATGCGTGATCCTCGTTACAAAGCACGAATATTTCACTTACAGTTTACTATTACTACGGCAAAAAAGCGTTTTGTTGCGTTACTTGATCTTAATGTAGCACCGCATTCCGAAACCATATCAGACACGGTCACACCTACATCTAGTACTGTAACTGTAAGGTCTGAGATGTCTACGAGTGGTGGGCTTTGGAGCGTTTGTGAAAATATTAGTAGAGAGTCCGAGGAAGATGAGCTAGTCTGAGCTGTAATTCTTTCAAACATGAAGTCGAGAGATACCTAGGGTCCCCTAATATATCGAGAAATGCTCATCCGTTCTCTTTCTGACGTAAGGACGTCTTATAACCAAACTTCAAAAAATGGCGCAGAAGTACTTTAGTTTCCAAATAAGTTCTGTCGCATCTGAGAGATTATTTTACCCCACAGGTCTTATTCAAGCAGACTTGCAAAATCGCCGCAAAAACTAAAAAATACTTTGTTTTTAAAACAAATTTTTATCAATGTTAATTTATTCATTTATGTATTCATTCATTCATTCATTTAACAGCCTAAGCCAATTACAAAACGAAACAAATTAAAAAAATAAAAGTACAACAGTAAAGTTAATTTTCAATTACAAAAGGTAAACCTATGAAAAATGAAAATCAACAAATCAAAAAAAAATTCAAAATTTTAAAACGGAAAATAAGAGGAGAAAAAAGAAAAAGTTGATTGTTTTTAACGATTTATCGCAGCAAATAACTTTGTCTTAAAAATAAAGAAAGAATGGGGGTAAGTACCAAGCTCCAGGATATTGTGCATACGTTGTAACCGAAGCATCGGCAAATGAAAATATATATTAGTACGCGCAAACTGAATTTCAAAAATGTTTTTAGAACGAGAGGACCTCGCAATATCGCGAAATTTTAAAGTCGCGAACAAATTGCTTGAACTCCCACGAAGGATCAATTTGAACAGAAAACACTGGTCTAGATAAACTCGACGAGACTTAAGGAGCGGGAGGTTGAGAAATTGAAGTCTGTCCACATAGGACACAGCAGTGAGACCATATTTGTAAAATACAAGACGGGTGAACTTCCGTTGAACAAATTCAATGGCATGTATCAGGTAATCCCAATACGGTGACCAAACTTGGGAACAGTATTCTAGGATCGAACGAACAAGTGAGATAAATAATTGCACTAAGGATGACAAATTCTTCAAGGATTGGGACATTTCAATTATTACAAGTATTAACTAATCTCAACCTGTCAATTTTTTTATATTAATTAAAAAAATTTAACCTGACGTGTGTTTCATTTATTTTACGTAGAGTGAAATCCGAGCGCGAACGGCTCCAGACTAATACTGCTCCGCCCCCCGTCCCATTAAAACCTTGGCAGGCCTCAGAGTACGTTCAAAGTCCGCACCGTTGAGTTGGTGGTGTAGGTTTGGTTGAAATATATGCCCAATTAGCACTGATCCGGCTCTGAACATCTTTCTCATGAGAACAAGTGTCAACCCTTGCGTGGGCTCCATGATTAAAAGATAACCACATAAGGTGACTACACATCCGGATGGAGAAGCGGCTCTGAGTGCGGGCCCAATTACCAAGAGTTTTCAAAATTTACCAAATTTCGCTAATGTCGCAAATGGAGGTTAAGATGGTGATCCTTTCTGGAAGAATTCGGCGCTTCTTCGGTCACCACCGTTGATACTAATAGAGAGGGAACAGGAGCCTCTCGGGGGAAAAATGACGCCAGTTGCGTCGCCC
Source organism: Oxycera nigricornis (assembly GCA_963942545.1). Taxonomy (NCBI): domain Eukaryota; kingdom Metazoa; phylum Arthropoda; class Insecta; order Diptera; family Stratiomyidae; genus Oxycera; species Oxycera nigricornis. The sequence goes on from OZ012659.1 coordinate 46,562,007, forward strand.
CATCTGAAGAGTGGTGGACTTGGACTTCCTTAAGAAAAAAAGGAACGTCCACCATTCAATAAAATAAATGGTCAGATCGATCAGACTGACCTTCAATCATGCCAGAGAAGAGACTCGAGGACAGAAATCAAGGGCCAGATCAACAAAGATATCTCAGTTCACATAAGTGACTCCCAAACGGAAAGCCGATTTGGGGAAACTTAGTAAGCGGACTAGGGATGCTGGGAACGAGTCGTGTTTCTCTGAGCAGACACCGAAACGAAAAGCGCTTTCACCACAAAAATAGGGATACCGAAAACTGCAAGAAGTACTCGGTGGACGGACAAGCAAGCCCACTTATGTTAAACTCCAAAACAGGGCAATATTCCGGAAGGAAGTAGTGCCAATCCGGATGCTTGGACTAAGGTTCAACCTAGGGGAAAGAAGGCTAAGCCTAAGCAACGCGTGCTCCCTGAGGCGAAGACCGCTCCAAGCGTTGCAAAAGATGTGGGGAAGAAGGATACATTGCCAAGGAATGTAGCAAGGACCCAGTTGCATGTTCTGCAAGGATAGAGAGGGCATAGACTGCAAACATACCGCGAGAAGTAGCAGATGCCCGTTGTTTAGGAAGGCACTTAATACAATGACAAAATGAGACTGATTCAGATCAATCTCAATCATTGTGAGGCTGCACAAGACCTTCTTGCGCAGATTATATTTGAGTCCAGGGTGGACATAGCGATAGTAAGCGAACCGTACCGGAGGCTGCACAACGGCATTTGGGTCACGGACTCCACCAAGAAAGCGGCAATATAGGCATGCGGCAACAAACCTTTACAAGGCACCATGAGTGATGAAAAAGCTGCGTTTACGAGGGCCAAAATAAATGGTGTTTATGTTTATAGCTGCTATGCTACTCCTAGCGCAACACTAGCGGAATTTCAGTGCATGATGGACGATCTTGTCTTAGATGCAAGAAAGTTTAACCCTAAAGTTATCGCTGGTGACTTTAATGCATGGGCAGCGGAATGGTGTAGTAAATTGACAAATGCTAGGAGGCAAGTTCTTTTAGAATCTTTTGCGCAAATGGATCTGGTGCTCGCCAACGTTAGTGGAGTCAACACATTCCGCAAAAGGGGTACCGGCTCAATAATTGATTTGACCTTCGTGAGTCACGCACTGGCAAAGAACATGGACTGGTACGTTAGCGAAAAATACACCCACAGCGACCACCAGGCAATATTCTTAAGGCTGGATTGCGGAGGTAACAAGGGTCAAACTTATCGACGAAAGCTGCGAATGGCATGGTCTACGAGGGCTTTTGATCAGGATGCGTTTGTTGTAACAATGAACGCAAACTGTATCGTAAGGGGAACAGCTACCGAAAAAGCCTCGCAAGTGGTAGCACATTTGACATGGGCATGTGACACGGCGATGCCGAGAAGAAGATGCGTTCCAGGTAGGAAGCCAAATTATTGGTGGAGTACTGAAATCGCAGAGCTAAGAGCTGAGTGCCTCAAGACCAGGAGACGATGCCAACGAGCGCGGGGAAGGCTTGATCACGAAGAGGGGAGCAGTCGTTTAGGGAGTTACGAAGCAGACTTCAACACGCCATAAAAAAGAACAAAAGGGAATGCTTCGAACAACTTTGCGAAGAAGCGGACGTGAACCCTTGGGGAGGTGCATACAAAGCATTGATGACGAAGCTGAAAGGCTATAAGCCACCTCAATACACATGCCTAAAAATGCTTGGAAACATCGTGCATGTACTCTTCCCACAACGGGAGAGCACGGAAATACTTTCAGATCTCCGAGTGTACCCGGCATCCATTCCACCGTTAACTGAAGAGGAACTGATCAAAGCGTGCAGTAGGTTGGAGGACAACAAGGCACCAGGCCCGGACGGTATCCCTAACAAAGCGCTGAAAGTAGCGGTGAAGACAAGACCGGATGTATTCGCCAGCACATTTGATGCGCGCATGCGTGAAGGAGCCTTTCCTACAATCTGGAAGATACAGAAATTGATTTTGTTGCCGAAACCAAACAAACCACTAGGAAAACCTTCATCGTATCGCCCCATCTGCCTTTTGAATACAACTGGTAAGTTGCTGGAGCGTATCATATACAACAGGTTGGCTCCCAATATTGAAGACCGAGGTGGTATGCTCAACTCTCAGTATGGTGCTCGTAGAGCACGCTCTACAGTTGACGCTATCAACTTAGTGATAAGATTGGCAAAGAATGCCATGGCGTCCAAGAAATGTTGCGCTATAGTAACTCTTGACGTCAAAAACGCATTTAACTCGGCTAACTGGGAGAACATCAACGCGCCCTATAAAGTCGAGGCTGCAAACGTCCGGACTCAAATTGGCCTTTAATTGTTACTGATAAATCTTGTATTGGTGATGGAAGTGGTGGTGACAATGATGTCGACATGACCCGCGCGACTGACGAAAAGTCAAAATTTATATATATATATATATATATATATATATATATATATATATATATATATATATAAGTTGGCATTCCTGCACGCGCAACAAATAATTGCTGACGACAAGGTTCGACGATCCATCTATGCAGCAAATACAATTTCAATAAATTGGAAATTTGCAATCGCAACAATAAAAACGTAGGCGTTAAGCATTATTGTAATTAGCAGTTAGTTCAGTTTGGATTTGAAATCGAAACAATAAAGATCAGGCTCAGCCCTGGAACTTTTATACTTTTTTAAACCACCGCGTTTAATTTAATTTTACTGGCGCACGAGCAGGGACCACTTTTCGTGCGCGTGAAGAGTATTTTGGATAGACCAAATTATTTACCCAATAATTAAGTCTACACTGGTCCTAATATCGTGCTGAGACTGACAGATGGTCCATATACTCTAGTTCGTTACAAAATCTGCAAAGTTTACGAGAGTTAGTGAACGCGGCAGTTGTGGCGCAACAAACCAACAGGAGCAAAAACCAAGTTCCGAAGCACGTGCATCTAACGTATAAGGCCCCCAAGTAGCCTTCGAAGATAACCACAAGCAAGGCAAACAGGACGTCGCTGAAGGAGCAGACAGCCTTATCGACAGGAAAAGCGGTCCAAGGACAGAACCATCCGCGAAGAATCTACCCGAGGACTCGTAAGGTTCCAATTCTTTAACCAAGGAGAAGAGCAATCATGGAAATTGTAGTCACCCTACTAATGTAAGTGAATTTTTATTGTAAAATTACGCCAAAAATAGATTGAGAAAAAATATATAACAAAATTTGGTATTACTTAAGATATTTACATTATGCCAACACTGTAGAAGAAAAGTCACTATTTCTTAAAATAAATATTCTGAAATTTGATCATTTATTATTATTTAAACAATTATTCCTAAGAAGGAAATTTGTGAAGTGAAAAAGAAGTGCAAGTGAAGTGAATACCTGCAATTACTAAATTATATTTTATATCATAAATTTCGTGGTGTGATCTCTTAGTTTCTCCAAATTATTAATGTCCAACCCCAACAACTTAATCCATCCATCTCGAATAAGCTTGGATAGCTTAGCCGAAGCGTTACCTAACTTGGATTCTCCTGGACCGAGTAATAATGCGCAAAATAACGGTCCCGATTGTGAAATGTTACAGATGATTACGCGAGTGCTCACGGAAACCCTCAAATCTCAGGGGAGACAAATTTTTAGTTCTATAATTAACTCAATCCCTGATGTCGATAATGACATCGATGTACCAATTAATCTCGGCATCAATGGGAATCTGTCGGATATGGATAAAATCCCTGATGTTGTCAAGAGTTTAAGAACATTTCCTGGGGAACCAGGCGAGTTTGGCTCTTGGCGAAAAAGCGTCGATCGAATACTCCGCATTTACGATCATTTAAAAGGTACGCCGCGATATTACGGAATTTTGTCGGTCATACGGAACAAGATAGTCGGTCACGCGGACATCGCATTGGAGTCCTACAACACTCCTCCAATTGGATAAAAATTTCCAAGTGCACAACTCTCCATTACGCTGACAAGAGAGATCTCAGCACATTGGAATACCAAATGACCACGTTGATACAGGGTGAAAATACCATTTCCCAGTTTTATCAGGAGGTGTATAATCACCTTTCACTCATATTAAACAAATTAGGTTCAATCCATATGGGCCAAGATGCGACTAACATGATGACTCAAGCATACCGCGAAAAAGCGCTAGATACCTTTGTTAGGGGCTAAGAGGCGATCTGCCAAGATTGCTTAGTATTCGCGAACCGAAAGACCCACCACAAGCTTTGAATTTGTGCTTTAAACTCCAGAATATGGATTATCGTGCCCAATATGCACACAATTCGAATTCCCTTTCACGAAAACCTTCCGTTCCGCCGCGAAGAATAACAGGAAGCCCCTCTAGACCAGCTCCAATTCCAGCAACTAGACGCGAATTTTATCCAGAGCTGCTTCACAATCCACAAGTTCCTCAATATCCACGTTTTTATTCTCAACCTAATCAACGATTTCAACGTGAAAACAACCAAGGCCATCAATATCAACGTTCCTACCCACAATTCAACCAACAATTTCAGCGTGCAAATGATTATAATAAACCACAATCCCGGCCACCACGAGGCCCAGTGCCCATGGATGTCGACCAATCTATAAAATCTCACGCTGTGAACTATGCTAATAGACCACAAAACCAACGCTGGCCCCAAAAACGTCACCAACAGCTTTCTCAAAGACATCATCAACCAACCAAATTTCAAAGAGTTTACTATATGGAACCTAATGATAACAACGACGTCACAAAAGAACAATACGAGAAAAACATGAACCATGAAGACGAAAACTACGATCAAACGCTAACCGACTACATAGAGTCAAACGAATCCGAACAGCTTGATGATATTTATTTTTTAGATTGAGGCGCTCTTCACTTCCATATTTCGAGCATGTTGCTAGAAAATAGGAGCTTTTAAAATTTTTAGTGGACACCGGGTCCAACAAAAACTATATACAGCCTAGACACATACGGAATCGTTTACCGAATATTAAAGCCTTCTATGCTAATTCCGTAGGAGGCAACATCAAAATTACTCATCACGCTCATGTAAATTTATTCGGTCCTAATACGGACAAAATCCAATTTTTTATCCTTCCTAGCCTGATTTCGTTCGATGGTATCTTCGGTAATGATACCCTTAAACAACTGAAAGCCGTTATCCATACAAACGAAGATTACATGGAACTGTACCCAAATTTACGAATCCCTTTAAAACAGCACACTTCAGAGACAGTTAACAATATCAATCTTAGAACCACACATTTGACCCATAAACAAAATAGCAAATTGAAATCTATCATAGAAAGTCATTCCAAGTTACTTGCAGAACCTGATGAGAAATTGACGTATACTACCACTGTCAAAGGGGAAATACGCACTACAAGCAATGATCCCATATATTCCAGATCTTATCCCTATCCGATGGCTCTGAAAGGAGAAGTCGAGAAAGAAGTAAACAATCTTCTTCAGGACGGGATAATCAGACCTTCTAAATCTCCTTATAACTCGCCAGTCTGGATCGTTCCAAAGAAATTGGACGCATCTGGCGAAAAAAGTATCGAATGGTGATTGATTACCGCAAACTTAATTCAATCACTATTGCGGATAGGTATCCAATACCCGAAATAGGCGAAATTCTGCCCAATCTAGGAAAAAATAAGTTTTTCTCTATAGTAGACCTCAAAAGTGGATTCCATCAAATTCCACTCAGAGCATGCGACATACCAAAAACCGCTTTTTCCATCAACAACGGGAAATTTGAATTCACTCGCCTTCCATTTGGATTGAAGAACGCACCTTCAATATTCCAGAGAACGCTCGATGACATACTTCGAGAACACATAGGTGTACGCTGTTACGTCTATATCGATGATATTATCATCTTCGGTACAGATGAAATCGAGCACTTCAGGAATTTGAAGCTAGTTCTGAAAACGTTAGAAGCTTCTAACATGAAAATCCAGTTAGACAAGTGTGAGTTTTTGAAAAATGAGATAGAGTTTTTGGGATTTATAGTGAGTCGTGATGGGATTAAAACGAACCCCAAAAAAATTCAGGCAATTGCAAACATGCCTACACCTAAAACACTTAAAGACTTGAGGTCATTTTTAGGAATGTCAGGTTACTATAGAAGATTTATTGAAAATACGCAAAAATTGCGAAGCCCCTTACTTCGCTTCTAAGAGGGGAGGATGGACGAGTGTCCAAAAACTTTTCGAAAAACAAAATTATCCATCTAAACTCAAAAGCCATCCATGCCTTCGAAACTTCAAAAAACTGTCTAATTTCTAAGGAAGTAGTGCTGACACATCCAAATTTCGATAAAGAATTCTAGCTTACCACTGACTACGCTATTGGCGCAGTCCTTTTTCAAGTAAACAAACCCATGGTCTATCTCTCCAGAACTCTTACAAAGACCAAAGAAAACTACGCCACCAACGAAAAGGAGATGCTTGCCATTATTTGGGCTCTTAATTCCTTACGCAGTTACCTATACGGATCTCGAAAGGTCAAAATATACACTGATCATCAACCGCTCACTTATGCTCTTAGTGGTAAAAATACAAACAGCAAAATGAAGAGATGGAAAGCCATCCTAGAAGAGTATAACCACGAGCTCGAGTATAAGCCTGGCAAAGCAAATGTTGTAGCTTACTCTCTTTCGCGACCTCCCAAACCAACTTTAATCAATTCACTTATACCCACGGAACATAGCGATGAAAGCTCGTCGCACAACCTTATTCCCACGGTTGAATCTCCTATTAACATCTTTAGAAACCAAGTTCTTTTGAAAATCGGTGAAGAAGACAGTTACCAGATTAAAAATCCCTTTCCGAACTATACGAGGCACACTATTATCAAGCCTCAGTACACGGCTAATGATATCATAAACCTATTTAAAAGATACCTTAATCCCCAAACTCTAAATGGTCTTCTTCAGTGAAGAAATTATGGGTAGAGTGCAAGAAATTTATAAAAATCACTTTAGCAGCTACCGAATACGGTACACACAAAAATGTGGTGAGGATATTCCCAACGAAATGGAACAAGATGAGAAAATCTTGCAGACACATAGCTCGGAATGCCAAGGAAAACCGTTTACAGCTACTTGAGAACTTTTATTTTCCCAGGATGTCAGCTAAAATAAAGCGCCTGGTAGAACATTGTGCAGTTTGCAAAGAAAACATATACGAACGACATCCCAATAAACCTTTTTTAAACTCTACTCCAATCCCTACATACCCCGGTCACACGATTCATATCGACATATTTAGCACCGAAAAACATCGAGTCCTGACAGCCGTCGACAAATTCTCTAAGCTTGGACAAGCCAAAGTAATTGCCTCGAAATCGATAGCAGACATCAAGCAACCTCTGACTGATTTACTTTTCTTTTTCTGTGTACCAGAAATTGTCGTAATAGACAACGAAAGTTCACTCCGATCTGCTTCCATAACTTCATTAATGGAAGACGACCTCCAAATTAAAGTGTATAAAACACCCCCATACACAAGTGAGGTTAATGGCCAAGTCGAACGATGGCACAGTACACTCACGGAAATAATGAGGTGCCTGAAGAAAGATGGACCACCCAGATCCTTCGAAAATCTTCTACAACGTGCCGTTAACGAATATAATTTTACCATACACTCAACTACCAAGAAGAAACCAATTGAGCTACATTTCGGCCGTACCCCAAGAACAGATCCAGAAGAATTAGAGAAAATTAGGCTATCAAATGTCGAGCGACTAAAACAACAACAAGAGACAGACATGAAGAATCACAATAAGACGAGACAACCGACCAAACAATACGAGATAGGCGAAACCGTATACGTAAGACTAAATAAAAGAGTAGGATCAAAACTGACAGCACGGTATAAACAAGAAATAGTTAAAGAAAATAACAATTCTACAATTTTAACTGAATCCGGAAAAATTATACACAAAAGTCACATCCGTAATTAAAACTTTTTGGTTTTAGACTCTTTTCGTATGTTATCAACGCAAACGTCGAAATTCTGGACTTTACAAACTCCAAAGATTGTGTCCTTCTACACTGGCATGGCGAAAATACAGAACGGGAATTTTAAACTGATACAATCTATCGACATCGATCAGTACGAACGATTCGTAACAGAAATCGAACCAATCCTCAACCTATCGGAAGTTAGGCAATACCCCTTTTCATCACACTTGTCCCACGAACTTCAACAAATCCAAGACCTTATTCGTAACCTAAAAATTCGAAAAACTAAGAGATCACTCGATTTTATTGGGACTACTTGGAAATGGATTGCGGGTAATCCAGATCACGAGGATTTTCTCACTTTAATAGATAAACTTAACAATTTATTAGAAAATAACAACAAGCAAATCATAATAAATAAAATGTACACCGATAGAATAAAAAGTATCACAAAAGTTGCTAATGAAATACAAAAATTATTTAAAGAAAGTAATAAAATAAATCTTAACATGATATTGGATATCAAATTTAGGTTATCTTTAGTAAAAGAAGAACTGAAAAACATTAACAATGCTATTCATTGGGCTAAACTAGGTGTAATTAACTCAGTAATCTTATCAAAAACAGAAATTAAGCTGGCAATTGATATCCTAGATAAAGGCCTTCTGCCATATTCCACAATTGAAGAGGCGTTAGACTTCTCAGAAATAAAAATAATGACAAATATGTCATCAATGCTGTACGTTGTCAATATTTCACTTACCAAAAGCCTAACCTATGAAACTTTGTTAATTAAAGCAGTTAAGAAAAAACATGTTATCAATGATATTAAGTTTAGTAAAATTTTGAAAAATAATGACAAAATATTTGGCGTAATTAAAAACTGTAAAAGCATAAACTAATTAACCATTTGTAAACCCGATGAAATTGTGGACATTTCCAACACATCATGCATCCCGAACCTTATGAAAAGCCTAACAGCTACCTGCAACTGGACTAGCAACGCTCACATACCCACCATAGAAGAAATTGAATCTGGTACCATACTCCTCAACCAATTCTCTGGCAAAATCGAGATGAACGGAATGTCACACAAACTAAATGGGACATATTTAATAAAATTCCATAACACCAGCCTAACGATCAATGGACGAACGTTCATAAATCGAGAAGCGGTAGCAATAAAGGTACTGCCTGCAATACTACAACCATCTCCAGAGATCAAGACATACCAGGAAATACTCTCGCTGGAGATGATGAAAGATCTCCACATAAATAATACAAGCGAGATCCGACTGATAAAAACTGAAACCAGCATACACCAAATGGCGACTTATGGAGTACTTGCAATTTTTGGATCCTACCTCGCATTCACCTTCATTTACAAGCTATGTCCAGGTTTTAAACGGAAACCCAGTGCTACAACCATCGAATTGAAGCAAGCACTGGAACTACCTCCACCACTTCCGGCAGCAGTCGAATCGTGTCCAATCCCAGAGCACCGACCAACAGCCAAAAATGTACGATTCAACGATATCGAATTTTTTTAGCGATCGTGGACTATCGCATTTAAACGTGGGCGAGTTAGCATTCCTGCACGCGCAACAAATAATTGCTGACGACAAGGTTCGACGATCCATCTATGCAGCAAATACAATTTCAATAAATTGGAAATTTGCAATCGCAACAATAAAAACGTAGGCATTAAGCATTATTACAATTAGCAATTAGCTCAGTTTGGATTTGGAATGGAAACAATAAAGATCAGGCTCAGCCCTGGAACTTTTATATTTTTTTAAACCACCGCGTTTAATTTAATTTAACTTATATATATATATATATATAAGTTAAATTATATATTGTTCGGACCTCAGCGTATTGATACTGCGGTAACGGAAAATTTATTTGACCAAGCCTTCCCCCCCTGTATAGCGCAACGATGCCGCCTAAAGATCAGCGCGTGGGTGTGGTTCTTTAGGAGGTTAGGCTAGGCCCGTATCGATCCAAATAACATGGACAAGGGATGGGAATCAGGGTTGGGTGTTGGTACTGAGCCTGAAGAAAAAAGCAAACTGAGGCCATAATACGGTTAAAAGGAAAAGATATATTTAAAATAATTCAAATAAAAAAATATCATTGTAATAAACTTATAATAATACAAAAATATAATTCATAATAATTTTAAAAAAAGATTATGTTTTGAAGAAATTTATAATAAGGATAATAATCGAAAAAAATAATTATGATTAAAAGAAAATTATAATAACAAAATAATAATCATAAAAATAATTATAATTAATAGGAAACTATAATGACAGAAGAAAAAACAGAAGAAAAAAATGAAAAAGGGGGAGTGAAGTGTAGTCAACAAAAAAATATATCACTTTTACTCTAAATAATTATCGGTACCCAACTTACTCTGGCTGATGATCAGAGCTCCTCACCGCTGGTAGTTGTCCTGAAAAACCCAAAGCATACTTCGCTTCACTCACTAGGTTTTTTTCTCTCCTAAGGATGACTTCACATCAGTTGAACGTCATCAATTTTTTTGTGCCCTAATGCAAATCTTTTTACAAAAAAAACTATAAAAGAATATAATTTATAGAAGAGTTAATATCGTGCAATTGCATTTGTATTTATTTATGTACATTCTTATTAAACTTTACATCCCAGATACCATAGAGACTAATATCCTTCAAAATGTACAATGCGAACAGACTGGCTCTATTAAAATTATTATTTTTGCATTTTACAGCCTTTTAGGTAAATAAAACTCATAATTGCGATAAAATGTTTCAGGACATGTATGGTTACAAAAATATAATAAGAAAAATGGGGGGAAACTCGCAGATTTTACAATGTACAGACCTTCAGTTCCTTTCGCAGAGATGACTGACCAAATCATCACCTTTGTAGGGTGCTTCACGGTCGGTATCACGCATTCTGCATGAAATCTCTCACCTGGACGCCTTCTGACGTATTGCGCTTTGTTAGCCAGAATTTCGAAAGTACTCTCATCACTATAGCACACCAGAAATAATATTTGTATCTATGAAAAATCACGTAATTTCAATTAAGTTACGAACAAACGCAATTAATAAAGTATGAAACTATAAACATAAGGTATATTTACCGATCTCCGGAAATCGAAATCTTTATTCTGAGGCTTCCTTGCACATATTAAATGTTTTCTTTCATCGCAGGGGTCAGCCTAGGCTTGCAAGCGGGTCTCCAGGCTTTCGAATTCAGCTGAATAAGCTTACGGCGAACAGTTCTCTGACTGGCTGGTACTTTGCTCTGATTTTATTCAGTTCTTATCTCATCCGTTGATGTAAACCGATTTTCTACCCATATCTTCTTGAGGAGTCGTTCAGCTCTTCCTTTCAGGACCCAGATCCTCATCATTTTAAATTTTTCCTTAAATGCTTCTTATTCTTAATCTCCTGGAAATTTCCCAATTCGAAAACATTTTCACATCGATCACAGCCTTCACTTCGTGGATTTTTTCTTTCGTCAGATCACTACTTTTGCCCATTTCATCAAATTGTAAGCTTAATACAAAACTTAAATGTCTTTCAAAATAATAGCAAAAAACACTTCTAAATTATACCACAGTCCATAAACACGCAAAAAGACAGCAATAATAACAGTCCAACTATCTGATTCAAAACCGGCACGCAAACTGAACCAGGTACCCGCACTTGTTTTATGTCATATACAAGCTAGTCTGAGCGAGATAGTTACATCGTCAGTAAAACAAAATAAATAAGACAAATCCGAATACAGGTAGAGGACTTAACGCATGCCAAATATCAAATAGAGCAATTTAGAAGGATCTGAATACATTTCTTCGTTAAAATTTTAAGTGCGTTTAATAATTTGGACAGAGACTGTATATATATGCATATATCTGTTTATATATATATATATACACACACATATATATATATATATAATAGCGTATTAAACAAAAAAAAAACATTGTTTGTACCGTAGTTTTTTATTTTACGAATGATTACAGCTTAGCTCTTGCTAACATTACATACCATTACAGTAGGGCCTCCATAATCTGTACCTCCGCTTTTCCGCATGCCTCTTTGAAACAAACGACCTCTCTTCCTGGTTTCGCGCTATCACTCAGTGATCAAATGAGTTCACAGTGCTGTGTCATGTAATTTAGATGCCACACGTTGACTTTTCGTCAGTCGCGCGGGTCATGTCAACATCATTGTCACCACCACTTCCATCACCAATACAAGATTTATCAGTAACAATTAAAGGTCAATGTAAAGATTCTTGAATAACCGAATTAATTCATTTAGTTTCGTATTATTGCCTATCGAACTGCATTATTGCCATTGTGAAATATTTTTATGCTGATCACTTGTTCTTGTAAGCACTTTTGCAAATTGTATTATCTAGGTCTGGTTGTATTTAGGTTGAAGAGTAAACCATTGTACAGACAATCATTAACCGATATTAATAAACCGATATTAATAAAGGTAATACTGGAAATCTGCCAAATATCCAATAAAGCAATTTAGAATATTTTGCATTATGAACATGAAAATTAAAGGGAAATAAGGAGAAATACAAAATTTTCGTATAGAAAATAACATTTCTTCGACATGCTTCAAGCACAAGAATCATGTCGAAGTATTCATTGGCTGAGTACTCCACTTCTTATCGTTAGTAGCCAATCAATAAAAACTGTTAAATAATGCTACAAAAAGGTATTTTCTCGTAAAATACTGCTTTCTACTTGTTATCATCGTATGACGACTGAGCATTGCCCCATCATAATTTATGGATGTGAATTTTCGACTTTTGAGAACTGTTGCTCCCAATATGCTCACTTGATATTCAAAAAATAGCTTCAAATAGCTGCAAAAAACTATTTTCTGCGTTTTATTGTTTGTTTGAGTGTTGTATCTTTCATATATGTGAAGATATTGCGTTTTTACAAATTTAAGTAAGAAATTTTTTTCAAAATTTTAAAACACCTGTGGCAGCTAAAGGGTTAAGAAATTGAAAAAAATTCAGAATATTTTCTGCTTAAAGTTGGCCAAAAAATCACGTGGTGAGGAGCCTGTGCGGCAATTTCTGGACACCCTATATATATTCTTTCTGTAAATTCAATAAACCTGATTATTACACAGCTAAAACTAGTTTGATATGCTTCGTTTTCACTTTCGTCCAACCATGCATTTCTGAAACTGTTCGCTACATCATGAAAAATGCAATGACTGGTGTAATTAAATTGGGAATGAAGTTGCTGCCCTGGTGGCTCGTGGCTTCAGTTTTACTTTAGGAGAGCTGGGTGTTAACTCTTCCTCTCTTAGATTGGATTTCCACATACAACCAGAAGAATGTAATACTGTAGAAGCTCTCGTACCTTTGCCTCATCGCTAGTATCTGCGGTTCGATGATCTGGATCATGGAGTTCGGCTGTAGATCGGTGTTGTTGCACCGTACTACGGTAGGTATTTGGCTGGGTTGCAACTTGGTCATTAATTCTCTGCACCATTGGTAAACCTTTCCCAAAATTACCACATTGACTATTAGGATTATGACATTCTTTATTAACGGTGTTGGACAATAATTTTTCATAAATGCGTTGATAACATGAAAAGTGTGCTTGAGCTTGTGCTTTTGGGTTACTTTTACATCGTATACACTGGAGACATCTAAGAGGAATCTGTAATATATTTGGCTCTCAATGTCGCTTTTGTGAATTATTCTCACCGTGTTAGTTAGTATAGCCGTTGGTCTATTTTCTTTTACTATCTTCCTTTCATATTCAGCTGTTAGCTTAGATCCTATTTGTTTATTATTTTTACATACACCTCCTGTTCTTCCTTATGATCCTTTAAAGAATAAAGTTTCAAAACGGACGCCAAGGTCTTTTTCTTGCATCTTTTTAGTGTTATTTCATCGTGATCGTTCTAGTTATTCCGGGTTTGCCCATACTATTCGGCCATAAAATACTTTTATTGGTTTCCTTCCTTTTACTGCAATTATACTCATACATGGTTTGTTCAAGTAGTTCCTCAAGCGTTCTATGAGTTGCTTTGAGTATCTTGTCATTTGAATTGAGATAGAGTGACGCCTGTCAAATTGACCATTTACTTCGCTTTTGTGTGCAGACGTTCTATTAAGTTTGATTTTGCTTTGGTCCTGCATCATGATGCAGGGTTGAGTAATTTTTCTCCATTTATGACGACCCATTTCGGTATCAAATAGAAGTACAAGATCTCTCTTTAGGGTCTCCTTATATTCTCGGTTGCTCTAGATTTTATTATTCTGGGTTTAACCTGCCTACAAAACTTGTCCGTTGCTGTCAATTCAAGCTCAAGTTCAATAAATGTTGATTTGCAGTGTATAACCGGGAAATTTGGGAATTAAGGTAGGCTGTTACGTTGGAGCCTTAGGTTGTCGGTCATAATTATTTGCATTAATAACAGTACATTGTTTTATAAACCTCTAAATTTGAGAAATCGTTTATGGAAAGTATGAATTCTCTTTTCATATTTTTCTTTACATTTATGTCCTGATTTAGTTCATTTTGGATGTCGTTGACTTCCTTTCCTGTAAACCTTATGCAGTAATCTTTGAAATAGAAATCGTGAATTTCCTTAATTACTCTTATTACCATTTCGTCGTGGTTTCAAGCGGTCATTTTTCCTGGATTCCTGAAGGTTCGAAAAAGATATGCCTGGTTTGATTTGGGAAAGTTATTTCGAGTTGGTAGCTAATTTTTGTGTAAATTTTTACCAAAATTTAGGTTCTGAATGCGTTTATTGGAGTTTCTAGCGATGAAATTTGATTGTAGGATGAAGCCATTGAATTGATACTAGGGACTACCGGCTTCCTGGCTCCCACATTTGCCTTACCAGATTTATATTTTAGCTCCTAATTGTTTTCTTCCAATAAAGTCATACACCTCTCCATTTTGATGTTTGTATCCCAAATACTTATCGCGTAAGTCAGAGACTGATGTTCAGTGACTATTTTGACTCTCCAAGATTCTCACAGGAAATTGTGCAAAGACTTCAATACCCAAATTGTAGCCAACATTTCCTTTTCGTTGATTGCTTAATTAATCACGGTGTGGTTTATCGTGGGGGATAGGAAAGCTAGAAGTCTTTCAACTTGTGCTGTTCCCTGCTTTCCCTCTGAGAATTGCGGATAAGGGACACGTGATTTTCGCAAAGTTTATAAGAAAACCTGCCTACCTACGAAAAACCGAAGTTCTTTCAATGTGGCAGGTGGTAGAAAGTCAGCTATGGCTTTGACCTTCTGAAGGTTATTTTGATGCCATCTTCAGAGACGATGTATCCAAGAAACAAGAATTCACTCTTTAATAATTCACACTTTTCCACTTCGATCTGAAAGTGAGTTTTTTTCCGGTTCGGCAATTACTACAACCACATTGTGCAAGAGTTCGTCTTCGTTTTGCCCAAATTTGATAATATCATACATTTGATTAGCATCTGCACCCAATATTTTTTTTGAGTACATGATTTACTGCTCTTTAAAAGGTCGCTAGTCTGTGTCAATTCATCTCTGAGTTGATCCATGTCCGCTCTATTTCCTACTTAACCCACATCGATTTCCTGGTCTCCCCATTTATGGAGATCTTTACCTGGATTCAACAGTTGCGAATTTATATTTGCTATAGTGTGAATAAATATCTGACATATTTTACGAAAAACCCGATTCTTCCACAATTTTGGCTTTCATCGGTTTCTGATAGGAGCCACTCTTCAGATCAATGATTTTAGAACACATTTTTCTGCCTAATTTTTCCAATATCTTGTTTATTTCAGGTCAGATACCTTTCCCATGATCTGGGGTCACGACCTCATTAAGTTTACGATAATTATGTTCCAAGTATATTTCGTGTCATGTTCACTTTTAAGCCGCAGCCGATCCTGGCCCGGGTTGGCAATCCCACCCGGCTTAAACCCGCGAAGAGGGGTGTGGGATTTTTTTTAAAAAGGCGCCACTCGTTTCTGCACCGGGATTGCCCTGTCTGCGAATCCGTAAACGAGAACTGGATTTGCGGCGACCCAAAACCACCGACCGGATAGCTTAAAACAAATGCACACAAGAGCCGAAAACGCGACGTCTGCTCCGACACTTCATAAAATTAACTACACTTTCTTTATCATTAAGGCACTATTTAATTTTTTCAATTTCTACCTAGCTAATACCTATCTATACTTAATGTTTACTTACAATTTTGTTCCTTTCCCTTATCCTAGCACTGCTGGATCCTGATTCATATGTCACTTACTGATCGTGCGCCGCTTGCTGTCCGTCGTCCTCTTCTACCTTCTTCCACAACGCGTAAGATCCGCCGAGTTTTTTCCAATCTTCTGCGATTTCCTCAATCCGCCAAATCCGTAATTCTCCACTTCAGCGCTACACTACGATCAGCAGCCACTAGGACCCAGAACAGAAAGTTCCTCCAGCTGTTTTCCCGGCGATATTTGTCGGAACCCCGATCCCGTTTTCGCTGCCTCGGCGATCAACGGCCTTCAAGTTTGCTGAACCCGTCGAATATTTCCTAGCTTTGAACCGGCTTTATCGCCACACATCAGCTGACGATTTAAGCTTCGTGCGATTGACCACAGCGTTGCACCTCGGGGGAAGAGGGGATACTGTGGCTGCTGCTTGTGTGTGGGCAGCCCTTGGGCGGACACGTTGTGCCGCTGGCAATGGAGGACTGCTGTGTAGATTGATATGAACGACATTGCCAACCTGACTCGTTTCGTCGGTGTATTGAATTCAAATGCTTAGACGTTGACGGCGAGTTTGGCATGTTCTGTGTACGTCAGTATTAAAGGTGTATAATCAAAGGAGCTGTCCTAGGCAACCGATTTCGCCATTGACGATATTACGCAGCTTTCGCGTACACGATGAGGAACACTCTCCATAACAACCTTACTTCCTATTTAGCTATCTCGTTCAATATAAGTGTATATAATTCAGTATCCTTGACCAACATGAATCTCCTCTATATTTATATATTTCAAAACTCAATACCTTAAGCAAAACTTTTTCGTATTTATGTAATTCAATATCCCTACAATATAATTCATTATTGACTTGTTTGTGTGAAGTGGCGATCCGCGTATACCATTTTACAATCGGAATCGTTTTCCCGCATGGTGGTTTGGGGTCTTCAAGAGTAGGGCAGTCTCATATTGTGCCCTCATGGGTTTGTGGATTGACCACCTTGCGTGGCGAACGTTCGACACGCGGACACCCCCTTCAAGCCACCAAGTGGTCTCTGGACACGGCCTTCAGAGTGCACACGGTCAACAATTTATACTCCAGACGTCGTGCACACTGTAGATCGAACACTCAGCGTCGGTCCCGTACTTGACTCTTACACTTGAAACGCACTCTTAAAACCAACCCACTAGCCTAATGAATTCAACACAACTTAACCCACAACCGAACTCTTTATAGGAAATAAACTAAAAGAAAGTAGGATAAGGAAAGAAAGGAAGAAGGAAGGACGGATTAGAAACATAAGGTTACAAGAGTAAAGACTAAGGATTCAATATTCCCGGCAATCGATGTACCCCTCGCTTATCTACGTCCTAAGCCAATCTCTATATGATGCATGTGTCTATCTGTAGCAAGTCCTACCAGCATGCTTATGACGTAAGGGTTACAGAGCCTCGCCAAGCCCTCCACTTTTCATTCTCAACTTCCTCTAATATCCTTCCCGGTTTCTCGATTTTTCGGTATCTATGCTCTGTATGGCCACTCGATCGATAGTGTTGAGTTTCTCTCCGTCCCCGATCGGTGAACCAGATGCCTCCTGCAGCACCACATTCGCTCTTGCAAACTGATTTGTATTTGATGAGGTTGGTCCCTCATATACCACCTCTTCCCGTGTCTTCAAAAGTTTATCCTTCCTTACAACAGATGTATGTAAGGAGTTTTGTTCTACCTTTGATTCTACAGCTCTTGTACTTGTACTATCGTATGCCTTCATTTTCTCTTCGGTATGATCTCTCCCTCCGCTTTCGTTATTCTGCCTTCATCCGGATTCTCCAGTGGGGGTACTCCCTGCATGAGATCTACTACCCATATGAGGTCCCCTTTGCTGTTTCCTGCCTGTCTTTCCAAGCCCACTATTCTGAGACTCCCTGCTTCCAGACCCAGCCCATTGAGACTGCTTCCGCTCAGGGCCAGTCTTACCTCCTCGAGATTGCCTTCTACCAAGCCTACCCAATCGCGGATGCCTGCTTCTAGGCATAGCCTTAGCCTATGTGGACTACTCATCAGTCACCCTCGAAGCTCCTCTAACAGCATCGGTGTCTTCATCTTCTTCCAACTATGTCACAGTAGGGTTCGCTTTGCAGACCTTCATTTTTTCTTGTACCTCAGCTTCCTGAACATCATTTTCCACAACGATGCATGAGCACCTCTAATCCCGTAGAAGCTTTTCTTCTATGTCCCGTATGTGACCATGCAAGGACGCATTTGGGCTTCCAACTCCTCAATACGTGAGAACAAATTTCCGATTTTCATGACGTAGCGAACAATTTCAGAAATGCATGGTTGGACGAAAGTGAAAAGGAAGCTCTTAAAGTATATCTAATTAGTCTTAACTGGGTAATAATCAGGTTTATTAAATTTCCAGAAAGCATTTATAATATTGGAATATCTGCCACTGGTGATGGGGTGGAGATACTCTAGATGCACTATAATCCTCAAATTATAATGATTGCAGGTACCTTAAACCTCGCTATAATCTTTAAATTATATCGAGAAGGTTGAGGCTCAACTAACTCTACAATCCTCAAATTGAAGAGCGATATACGCTGTAAAACTGCACAATAAAGCACTATGCCGGAACCAGGAACAGTTTGATAGCCCTGAAATCACTAACCAGGAAGAACTTAGCAACTTACAGAAAAGAGGAATATACCTTATTCTTTTCGCGGGACAACAAATAAAAACACGGAATTCACACTATGCTTGGTTTTGATTGAATCCGGCGAGCGGCGTCAATTTCTTCAATTAATAGATCAATAATTGACCTGTCAGCACAATGCAGCTGGCAGGTCAATATTCGTTAGTCTAAAGTGCAGATAAAAAAACAAAAGCGGGTCAGCGAAAGTACGAACGGAAATTGGGTAATGTGCATGCTTGCACATTACATTGCTCGCGCGGGTATTCAACCTGGGCATTCCCTCAGATGCATGGTCGTTGCATACCTGGGAATGCGCGGGTTGAATGTACTTAGAAAATATGCGAACATACCGCCCGCCAAGAACCTCTGTTCTTAATTATAATAACCATTATTTAATTTGGTTCCGGAGTTTGGAGCTTTGGAGTTTCATCCTGTGCGTACCATCGCGTGATTGCCCTATTGTTACACTTTCCCTTTTTAACCTGACATAGATAAAGCAATAAAATAATTACGATTGCAAAGATTATAATTAATATGAAACTAAATGAAATTAACGTTATGTGATTTGGCTTCCAGATCGCCTCTTGATGCTCATCGAAAGTTCGTTGGGCTTCGTCAATGAGGGCTGAGTAGCCTTCGGACGCCTTGATAATGTTGACCCTTGTTAGTATGGGAGCTCGTTCATGCTTCACTGATAGCGGGATTTTTTTCTGTTTGGTGAATATCTGGATAACATCGTGTTCCGGGATGAGTATGTGATCGTGTGTTATCAACGTGCATCCCGGTGATACAGACAGTAGTCCAGTGCTGCGGAGGAGAGTCTCTTCGCGAGATCCATCGCAAACGACATGAGCTGGCACCGCCTGCGGAGCCACGAACAACCATTTGTTCCTTGCATATAATTTTTCCAAATTACGTTAATATCCGGACCTAGAGCGAAAGTTCGGGCTGTGTAATTACTTCCTTCATACAAGTTGTAAAGCTCCTTAATGATGCAATGTGGCTTATTCTTTAAATCAAATAAGGTGCTGGGCAGTACCACGTACGTTTGATTGGAGATACTTTGTGCTTCTCGTAGCTCATCTTCGGAAATTTCGAAGTAGGTTTGACCATGAAAGTCTACTCCAAGGATGTTCGCTGATATTTCGTATACGGCATACGTGCGATTGAGAAGAGAGTGTGGGATCGTTGTCGTTTTTATCAGCTCATAGCGCTGCTGATCGATTATTTGCAGGTAACCAATGATGTAACACGCATCTTGTTCGAAATGGACTGCAACCTCGTTCAGAGGAAAATGTGACACTTTCAATGACGTTGGGAGAGCAGATTCTGTTTGGTTGATTATTGCCATCAATTCTGCAGGCTGTAATAGATCTAAAATGCGTCTACCATTAGAGACGACGTTGAGTATGGCTACATACTTGCTTTGCACTTCCGTCATGAAGTTTAGCGCTCGCTGGTAGATCCCCAAGAATTGAATGTTAACTTCATTATGATCCACTGTGGACAGCCAGGAGTTGAATTTCTTAACTTTTTGCATAGCTACGTTAAATCCACTCACTTAAAGAGGGCTAATTGTCTGTTTAGCATGGAATTAGTCTTGTTTAGCTGCTGTGTTGTTCGTAGAAATAGCCTGGTTTCTTTGTCCACCGTATGTTTCAGGGTTTGTTGATTTGCGTGTATTGTTTGGATGTCTCGGTAAATGTCATCATTAACGCCAAACAGAGTGGATAGCATTTTACCCAGTAGTCCACGCCTTTGCCTGCTCCGGACGAAATGCAGTGTATGTATCTTATGTATAATATCGTCATGGATGGTAGATACATGCTGTATAAGATCCTCGCAAGGTACTCTATCAGAGTAAGTGAGAGTAGTGAGCCTATCTATCAAGAGCCCTTTGAAAGTTTGCTTTATCCTCTTGCATATCAGCCCATGCAATCTTAACGTGAATTTGTAGAGAGCCGCAGTTTAAATGGGCGTTTCCGATATGTTCCACAACAAATCCGCTATTAACTGGAGTGACGCTCACACAAGAGGTATGATTGGCAGATTTCGCAAAGGGAACAGAACAGATTACGAACATGAAAATAAGCAGACTTGAGTATGAACGAGCGTCTCTCACAGAACTAGCTTGCCTGAGTCGCATCGTGGTGTCTTTTACGAGCACGGCAGGTTGTTCCGTGCTTGGTGCTGCTTCGCCGTTTTCTGCCGTCTGTTCAAATTGCTTCGAGGTTTCTTTCTCTGCTGTGGGTATGGGCAATGGGCATATCTTGACGATTGGACGTTCAGTTAGGCGTCCATTGACAGTAACCGTCACGGCTCTTATCAGACCGTCTTTATCCGGATGTGTTTTAATTATTCTTGCTAAAGGCTATTTAGCTGGAGGATAATTTTCACCTTTGACAAGCACTAGCTGTCCCACGCGTATGTTCTCATGGGCTTGCATCCATTTGGGTCTGTTTTGGAGCTTTGAAAGGTATTCGGTAGCCCAGCTTTTCCAGAAGTTTTGGACTGAAGCAGTGATAAGGCGCCATTTCGTAAGGAGGCTGACATCTTCACTGATAGGGTCTTGAGGAAGAGATATCAGTGATTGTCCAATAAGAAAATGTCCTGGTGTCAGAGCTTGTACGTCTTTGACGTCGCTAGATATTGGCACTAGAGGGCAACTGTTTAATATTTCTTCGATCTGAGTCAAAACCGTATACATCTCTTCGATGTTCAGCAAAGTTTGTCTAATGGTTTTGGTTATATGAAGTTTTACTGACTTCACTTCAAACTTCCAAAATACGGACTGGCTTGTGGGTTGAAGTGCAAGTTGATTTGCTCTTGGGCAAGATATGCCTGAGTAGATGCCTTCAGCTGTTCAAACTGTGCTTTAATTTCCTTACTAGCTCCAACAAAGTTGGTGCCACAATCGCTGTATATGTCACTGCATAGCCTTCTCCTGGACACAAATCGCTTTATTGCGGCAATGCATGATTTGCTGGTGAGATCACTAACCATCTCTAGATGCATTGCCTTCGTGGAGAGGCAGATAAACAATGCTATGTAGGATTTTGACGATTTGGAACCCCGTCCAGAGGACCATTTTTTGCGGATGGGTCCAGCAAAATCTAATCCTACCTTAATGAACGCCCTGGATGGAGTTACTCTCTCCTTGGGCAACTCTCCTATAAGATGTGTTAGCGGTCTGGCATTTGATTTAAAACATACTATGCATTTGTGAATCTCCAAGGCATGGGTCGATGAAAAATTACCTGATGATTGGCGGACGGCCATCATATGTCCCATACATAAGAACGGAGATAAGCTTAGATGTGACAACTACAGAGGCATTTAAATGCTGTGTACGTCCTACAAGATCCTGACCAAAATTATTAATAAAAGATTGACACAGTACACTTCCACAATAATTGGCGAATACCAAGGCGGTTTCAGATCCGGTATGTTGACGATAGATCAACTATTCTCAGTAAAACATGTGCTGGAAAAGTGCTGGGAATACAATATTGACGTGCACCAGGTTTTCGTAGACTTCCAACAAGCATACGATAGTATAGATCGAAATATAATATATAAAATTATGCTTGATTTTTGGATACCTATCAAACTAATACGAATGACCAGACTAACGATGACCGACACACGATCTAAAGTCAGATGTCAAGGCGATCTGACTCAAAGCTTTGACACCAGATCAGGTCTTAAACAGGGTGATGGCCTCGCCCCCATACTCTTCAATTTGGCCCTAGAGTATGTCATCAGGAAGATTAAAGTAGACAATGCGGGAACGCTACTCTTTAAGTCTACTCAAATAGTAGCGTACGCCGATGACATCAATGTCATGGCCCGATCTCTATCTCGTGACAAAGAAGCGTTTACTGAGCTGGAGTCAGCGGCTAGGCAAGTCGGCCTAAGGGTCAATGTGAACAAGACCAAATATATGACCCAGTCAAGGAAAAAAACGCCAAATAGACAAAACATGACGATAACTAACTACAGTGTGGAAAGCGTTAACTCTTTTATTTATCTTGGTGTCAACCTCGCCAAAGACGGGAATGAAAAGGACGAAATTGAACGGCGAATTGGTCTAGCCAATAAAATATATTTTTCAGTCCTCTCGGTGATTAAAAGTAACAAAGTGCACCGAAAAAATAAGCTGCGCGTCTATAAAACGATCATCCGTCCTGTATTGATTTACGGATGTGAAACATGGGCTTTGACTCAAGCCTCAGAAAAAAGGATTGACGTCTTCGAACGCCGCATTTTGAGACGTATTCTGGGGCCCGTGAAGGACGGACCGGACTGGCGAATCCGGTACAACCATGAGTTGTACGCTCTTTATGACGAGCCACTGGTATCGATTCTGACGAAACTGCTACGACTTCAGTGGGCTGGCCATGTGGAGCGTATGGATGACAGGCGAATTCCCAAGCGCTCCATGAAAGGCCGAGCAACAGGAAGCCGCCCACCAGGAAAACCACGCAAACGATGGAAGGATGCAGTTGACAACGACAGCGAACCCTTGCTGGGATTCACTAATTGGAGGACGCGGTCGCTGGACCGAGACAGTTGGAGGCAGTGTCTTCGGGAGGCCGAGGCTCGATTTGGGCTGGTGCGCCATTGATGATGATGCATTTGTGAATGCAGCTTTTCACCAGGTTTTGAACTTGAGGTATCCAAAACTGATCTCGAATAGCTGCCGTGGAGGGTTCGGAGATGAAAATCCCTTACTATTAATGTGACCAGCAGACAAGTCGCGTTGATAATAATGGAATGCTTTCTTGAATCAATAATATTGGCGTTCTGCAACCGTCCACCTACTCTGATTACCCCTTCAGCGTCGAGATATGAAGCTAGTGGTATCAATTTTGAAGTAGGTGGTATCGACTGACGGCGATGCAATCGTCGCACTTCCTCTTGGAAAGAAGCTTGCTGCGATAGGCGAGCACAGGTTAGCTTCGCTCTCTGTAACTCCTGCGAGGACAAAAACCTTGGATGCCTATCACGATACTTGAATCTAAGGCAATAGGCGACTACACGAATGAGCTTTTGGTAGTTCGAGTATTTCGATAAGATTGATGCTGTGCGTGGAACCCGAAGATTGGAACAGGCATCCTTCAGCGATGGTGGTATTTCACCCGATTCATAAGTAGTAAGATGTACCTTGGGCTCTTTTTTCTCTAGATTGTTGGTAGTTAGCGTGGTTCGAGAATTATATTCCAATTTAGGAAAGTGCAACCACTCCGGTCCCTTCCACCATAGCTCATAGTTGATGAGTTTAGATGTGGCTAAGCCTCGCGAAGTGCAGTCAGCTGGATTGTACTGCAATTCCACATGGCAATGCTTGATGCTACTAGCCTTTTTGTCATCTTTCCTTTTTTAAGCTCAGGTAGCGATATGCTAAAGGCGAAAACGTCTAGGAGTGGATTCCATTGAAGGCCCAATGTTTTAGTTGAATTCTCAAAGTTTATTGAGATAGGGACTGGAAGAGCGCGGTCATTTTCGGATTTTGAATCCAATACCTCTGGTCGGTTTGAAGACCACTTGCAGATGCTAAAACTTGCAGCTGCCAGTAACCTGGTGACGCTTTTTTGTAGCAATACGGCTTGGCTTATATCATTAGCACCGGTGAGTACATCGTCTACATAGAAATCGCTCAGAGCCACTTCGGAAGCCTGATCGTGCTTGAATTGCTCATCCTGAGCTAATCTTTGGAGCACCTTGACCGCTTGATAGGATGCGCATGCCGTTCCATAAGTGACGGTATTCAAGCGGTAGTGCTAAATTGGTCCTGGAGTGACTGGTCTCCAGACTATTCTTAGATAGTTGCGATCTCTGGGATCAATTTTTACTTGTCTGTATATTTTCTTGATGTCGCCATTTATAGCTACTTTATGAAACCGCCATTTGAGAAGGATCGAAACAAGATCATTTTAAATAGTGGGCCTCACCATAAGCAAGTCATTTAGCGACCTTCCAGTAGACGTCCGATGTGACGCATCAAAAACAACTCGCATTTTAGTGGCTGTGCTGTTTTCCTTGATTACAACGTGATGAGGCAGATAAGAGGCGGGTTGTTCATAAATTGCATTGGTTTGAACTTTGTTACGCGCACTTTTACCCCCGAAGCCTCTAATGGCTGCGGGCGTCTTGCCCGCGAAGAGGGGCGGGGTACTTTTAATATTTTGGGCGCCACCCAGTCGTGCGCCGACAACCGTCCAGCGACCGAAACCTCTGACTGGGGTTTGGTTTAGGTCGCGACACTGAAACCCGATCAAGAAACCCGAAACCAATCCAACACCGTGATCAAACTATATAACAAAAAAAAGAAACGCACTCCACTTAGGCTCCTTACACTCTGTATTTTAGATTCTAGTATGAACACGTATAACTTAATGATAAAGCTTACTCTACTTACTAATTACGGGTCTTCCTCGATTCGTCCTCGCCAATTTTCCTATCGCTCGACTGTCGCTCGCTCGCTCGTTCGATCGTCGTGCCTCGATTGATTATCGCACTGCAGAACTCGTTAACGTACTCGCTTCGACTCTCAATCGGTTAAATGCTTCCAGTATGAAATCGAACCTAATTCACGCCTTCCGCTCGAATCTTGACAAAATTCCCCTCGACGTTACCGCCTTTTACGACCGCTCTCGACGTGACTCGCTGAAATCTTTCTTCAAGACCGACCACTCTTCCAACTTACGATCCTCAAAAACGAAAAAGCCCTCTTCCTTTGTTCCCAGCTCTATTTATCCAAAATCGTAGTAACGGCCCAGCTCGTTTGCGGAACCATTCCAATTCCAACTCTGGTTTTAGAACCACTGATGTGGGACTCACTGGATTTGGTCGAATCTGTCTGCGCAACGGCCATCTTGGCTTTTTCGCCACCACTGATGTCACTCCGACATTTCCCAGTGACAGCTCGCGTCTGTTGTTATTGTTTTTGTGAGTCTTGTTTTCATGTCGTCGGACATGATACGCGGTTCGGTGTATACATCTCGCGATCGGAACATAGTGGAGTGAATTTCTGGGAGGCTCGGCATTGGACTGCGATATATTCAGGCCGTGTGCTCGGTGTATGAGGTGCGTGGTTATTCAACCATTAACATTAACTATTTCAGCTATCTGGAAGTGGTCACGCCCTATAACGCTGGTCGGAACGAGAAGGATCCTGTGTCGCATCTCGGAGACTTGGGTGCGACCGTTGCCGCATCTACGCTGATTGCTGCGCCCACAAAATCGGACAGTAATGGTGTCCCGGCTGAACTCACCGATGGTGGTAAGTGTGATGGATTCAGCGGCGAATGGCCAGTTCGTGTTGACATGTATCCGTTTGACCATTTCCGACTCGAATATGACGCACTTCATGACGTAATTAGTGTTGGCGTAATTTATTCGCAACTCGAAAACGTTTTGGGCATTGGTCACAAACAAATGGACATTCGCCGCGGTGCATCATTTCGTGTTCATTTAATACTCCTCCAGATGAAAGCGCTTTGCCACATAGTTTACAAATGAAAACCGGCCGATCGGATTCATCGACCGGCGTTGGTGGATTGAAATGCGCATTGATGTGCCAATTTAGACTTCTTGCGATGCTTGATGTCGATGATTTCCTCAGGGATGGCTCGATGATGTTCTCCTTAAACTAGTAACCACTTATCTTTTACTTACCACTATTGAACTAGTTCCTATTCTCTACTTGATTCTACCATTCTTGCATTCAATGATGAGTTTATATAATCCAATTCTTAAATTAAAATTTCTATTCACTTCAATTTCTTAAACTACTCTATGAGCCTCAGTGGAGTGGTGTTTGCGCTATTTACGTTTGGCGTTTTGCAGGCTTTTTGACCAGAGTCCTGATTGGCCTTTTGACTGAAGTCAAAGTCAATCAGGACTTTTTTTTTTAAATTGATAAACTATTCGGTCGCAACGAAATGCGACCGTAACAACTTCTTCCATGTGCCCCAAATCTAAGTACTCTTGTACGAATTCGTTGTATTGGGCCTAAAGGTCAAGATTTGAATCCAATTTCCTTTCAACTAGCTGCCACCTTGATATCGCATCCTTCATGTTGGAGGCCAATGCCTCACCGTACCAGTTGTAACCAGTTGGCTGTTGGGAATCATCTTCAGCCCGGATAAAACGAAGTTTCCGTATGCATCGGCTCCCAGAAGTATATCAATAGGACCTGGCTTGTAGTACTTCTGATCAGCGAGATCGGGTCTGTTGCCCATAATAAATTGGCTCACTTCGCATTGAGGAATTTCACCTGTTATTTTGGCAAGTATAAGTAAATCGAAGCGCAGATAGTCAGTTGATCCTTTTTGTTTGCACTCTATATTAACGATTCCTCGAGCTGAAGTTTGTTGCCTGTCTATACCATGGATATCAACCTTGGCGAATTTTCTCTTCAATCCTAACTGTTGAACTGCCGACTCAGTGATGAAAGATCGTTGCGATCCCTGATCAATTAAAGCTCTCAGCGGCAGAAACGTTCCATAAATTGTTTTCACTTCAATGATAGCTGTAGCTAGTAACACCACAGAATGAGCTTCGTCTTTCTTAGTAACGGCGTTGAGAGCCGAAGTTGAAAGATTCGATTTCTGAGATTTTATCTCCTCTGGTAGTTGTTCAATATGCAACAAGCTATGGTGCTTTTTGTATCAAGATATGCGTTGCTGCAGATGATAAGTAAGCATTACATCGCCCAAATTTCCTGCTACGGTTCGCATACCATTCAAAACTTCATTCAAGTTAAGCATATTTTTAACGCCACTGAGGTTATTAGAACTTGTAGGCTTAATGTCCCAAAGTAATTTCATCAGTGCGTTTGTAGTTACGCGCTTTTGTCATATCGTTTGCACATCAACGCCCAAGCCGCCTCGTAGTTGCTGCCCGTAATACTCAAGTGCTTGATAAGCTGTTCGGCTTCGCCCAACACTGATGCCCGCAGATAATGCATCTTTTGCACAGCACTAAGTCTTTCACTTTTATGCACCAAAGTGGAGAAAAGGTATTAAAACGACGCCCAATTTGCGTAATCTAGTCTGGATGCGCTCTAACGGAAGATCCGCTTCATTGCTGAGGTGGGTTGCGGCAAGTTCGTGTGATCCTGTACCTCTAGATGAACCGTCATACTCCTTCAGTCGCGATCTGAAGATGACCGCATATTCATCGTGCAACGCCTCAGCTCCCTGAAATTCAGTCATGTTATCGATGAGTTTTTAGCATCGCCAGCCATGCTCAACTTGACCCTGTAGTGACACTCTTCACATCCTTGCCATGTGTTAGCCTAACTCGAAATACTCTTTCCTGTATCGAACTTTGGAGTCCTTCTTGTGGTTTTTAATAAATCTTTGCAGTTCTTCCAGGTTGTGTCGCTGAGTGTCGATACTGTTGGTGTTTTCGATAATTCCGCTTGCAGCCATCGTGAAGCGAGAATTCGCCCGCTATTTGATAAACACTAAACTCAAAAGACTAGGTTTGCGACGTTAAATTCTCGTCACTAATATTGCGCCGGGAGAATATCCGGCTCGATGGACCAATGTTGGAATATCTGCCACTGGTGATGGGGAAGAGATACCCTAGATGCACTTTAATCCTTAAATTATATCGAGAAGGTTAAGGCTCAACGAACTCTACAATCCTCAAATTGAAGAGCGATATACGCTGTGAAACTGCACAATAAAGCACTATGCCGGAACCAGGAACAGTTTGATAGCCCTGAAATCACTAACCAGGAAGAACTTAGCAACTTACAGAAAAGAGTAATATACCTTATTCTTTTCGCGGGACAACAAATAAAAACACGGAATTCACACTATGCTTGGTTTTGATTGAATCCGGCGAGCGGCGTCAATTTCTTCAATTAATAGATCAATAATTGACCTGTCAGCACAATGCAGCTGGCAGGTCAATATTCGTTAGTCTAAAGTGCAGATAAAAAAACAAAAGTGGGTCAGCGAAAGTACGAACGGAAATTGGGTAATGTGCATGCTTGGACATAACATTGCTCATGCGGGTATTCAACCTGGGCATTTCCTTAGATGCATGGTCGTTGCATACCTGGGAATGCGCGGGTTGAATGTACTTAGAAAATATGCGAACATGAATATATATACTTATATACATACACACACACACATATGGGGTATAACCTGGATCGCCTCCTCGCGGTGTGCCCTGGATTACGCTAAAAGATCCAGAACAAGGATACAAACGGATTTGTTTTGGAACTACGATTGTGGTTATAAGATTATGATTTTTGTATTTGAGCTGGTGGAAGTGGTGCTCTGGACCTAATACCGCCAGAATGAAATCTGAGCGTGAACGGCTCCAGGCTAACGCTGCTCCGCCCCCGTCTTGTGAAAACCTTGGCAGGACTCAGAGTACATTCAAAGTTCGCACATCTGAGTTGGTGGTGTATGTTTGGTTCAAATATATTCCCAATTAGCACTGATCCCGCTTTTTCTCATGAGGAAAGGTGTCACTCCTTGCGTGGCCTCCATGATTCAAAGATAACCACGGGATCATAAGGTGACTACACATCCGGATGAATATAGCGGCTCTGACTGGCGACTCAATTACCATGAGTTTTCAAAATTTACCAAATTTCGCTAATGTCGCAAATGAAGGTTTAGATGGTGATCCTTTCCGGAGGAATTCGGCGCTTCTTCGGTCACCACCGTTGAAACCAATAGAGAGGGAACAGGAGCCTTTCGGGAAAAAATTGACGCCAGTTGCGTCACCACATCTGAAGAGTGGCGGTGAAGGCAGTGCTGTGTCATCTATGAGCACACCGAAGGACTCGGCAAGGGATACGCTAATGGGTGTGGTGATAGACCTTTCTGAAGTGCCGGTGGGCCAAGGATGACAACAGGTTGAAGGCCTAGCTTTCATGCTGTTTGGCAAAAATATTGCTGACCTTTTGGACTTCCTTAAGGAAAAAAGGAACGTCCATCATGCAATAAAAGAAATGGTGAGATCGATCAATCTCGACTCGAGGACAGAAATCAGGGGTCAGATCAACAAAGATATCTCAGTTCACATAAGTGACTCCCAAACGGAAAGCCGATTTGGAGAAACTTAGTAAGCGGACTAGGGATGCTGGAAACGAGTCGTGTGGCTCTGAGCAGACACCGAAACGAAAAGCGCTTTCGTCACAAAACGAGGGAAACCGAAAACTGCAAGAAGTACTCGGTGGACGGACAAGCCTACTTCAGCTCAAAACAGGGCAATATTCCGGAAGGAAGCAGTGCCAATCCGGATGCTTGGACTAAGGTTCAACCTAGGGGAAAGAAGGCTAAGCCTACGCAATGCGTGCTCCCGGAAGCATTGGTTATAACAACCAAAGAGGAGACAACATACGTGGACATTCTCAGGAAAGTCAGAGCCGATCCTGAGTTGAAGCTCGTGGGCGACAATGTCACTCGCATAAGGCGAACCCAAACAGGAGACCTGCTGCTCAAGCTCAAAAAAAGGACAACTTACCAGTTGAAAGCCTTCACAATTAGATTGAAAGATCGATTGTAGCAGTGGCTGAAATTAAAGCTGGGAAGCAGGAGACCACGGTCAAATGCAAGGATCTGAACGCAATAACAACCCGGGAGGAGATATGCCATGCTTTGGCAAGTGAGCTAGGGCTGAAGGTGATCCACACATTGGCAGTTAAACACCTGAGAAAGGCGTACGGGGGCACACAAACAGCTGTTATTAGACTCCCGATCGAATCAGTGAAGAAACTGATCGAGATAGGCAAGGTACGCATAGGGTGGGTGAGATGTCGCATAAGGGAGCAAGTATCGCTAAAATGGTGTTTCAAGTGCTCGGAGTATGGGCACATGCCATGGTCCTGTAAAGGCGAAGACCGCTCCAAGCGTTGCAGAAGATGTGGGGAAGAAGGACACATTGCCAAGGTATGTAGCAAGGACCCCAGTTGCATGTTCTGCAAGGATAGAGAGGGCATAGACTGCAAACATACCGCGGCAAGTAGCAGATGCCCGTTGTTTAGGAAGGCACTCAATACAATGACAAAATGAGACTGATTCAGATCAATCTCAATCATTGTGAGGCTGCACAAGACCTTCTTGCGCAGATTATATTTGAGTCCAGGGTGGACGTAGCGATAGTTAGCGAACCGTACCGGAGCCTGCACAACGGCATCTGGGTCACGGACTCCACCAAGAAAGCGGCAATATGGGCATGTGGCAACAAACCTTTACAAGGCATCATGAGTGATGAAAAAGCTGGGTTTACGAGGGCCAAAATAAATAGTGTTTATGTTTACAGCTGCTATGCTGCTCCAAGCGCAACACTAGCGAAATTTCAGTGCATGATGGACGATCTTGTCTTAGATACAAGAAAGTTTAACCCTAAAGTTATCGCTGGTGACTTTAATGCATGGGCAGTGAAATGGGGTAGTAAATTGACAAATGCTAGGAGGAAAGTTCTTTTAGAATCTTTTGCGCAAATGGATCTGGTGCTCGCCAACGTTGGTGTAGTCAACACATTCCGCAAAAGGGGTACCGGCTCAATAATTGATTTGACCTTCGTGAATCTCGCACTGGCAAAGAACATGGACTGGTACGTTAGCGAAAAATACACCCACAGCGACCACCAGGCAATATTCTTAAGGCTGGATTGCGGAGGTAACAAGGGTCAAACTTATCGACGAAAGCTGCGAATGGGATGGTCTACGAGGGCTTTTGATCAGGATGCGTTTGTTGTAACAATCTCTGCAATCTCTTCCCACAACGGGAGAGCACGGAAATACTTTCAGATCTCCGAGTGTACCCGGCATCCATTCCACCGTTAACTGAAGAGGAACTGATCAAAGCGTGCAGTAGACAACAAGGCACCAGGCCCAGACGGTATCCCTAACAAAGCGCCGAAAGTAGCGGTGAAGACAAGACCGGATGTATTCGCCAGCACATTTGATGCGTGCATGCGTGAAGGAGCCTTTCCTACAATCTGGAAGATGCAGAAATTGGTTTTGTTGCCAAAACCAAACAAACCACTAGGAGAACCTTCGTCGTATCGCTCCATCTGCCTTTTGAATACAACAGGTAAGTTGCTGGAGCGTATCATCTACAACAGGTTGGCTCCCATTATTGAAGACCGAAGTGGTGTATTCAACTCTCAGTATGTTGTTCGTAGAGCACGCTCTACAGTTGACCCTATCAACTCGGTGATAGGGTTGGCACAGAATGCCATGGCGTCCAAGAAATGTTGCGCTATAGTAACTCTTGAAGTCAAAAACGCATTTAACTCGGCTAACTGGGAGAACATCAACGCGCCCTTGATTGAAATAGGAGTCCCGAACTATTTGGTAAATTTGGTAAGGCGATAGCTATCGGAAAGAACGCTTCTCTACGAAACGGACGAAGGGATGAGAGAATACACCGCGACCGCGGGAGTCCCGCAAGACTCTGTGATTGGTCCCCTTCTGTGGAATGTGATGTACAACGGAGTGCTTGAACTTCCCATTCCACTTGAGGCGACGGTTATTGGGTTCGCGGATGATATAGCTGTGGTAGAAGCTGCTTAAAATCTAGGAGATGTAGAAGTTTACGCAAGTGAAGCTATCAGTGCTATAAAGTCGTGGCTGCAAATGTCCGGACTCAAATTGGCGAAACAAAAAACGGAGGCAGTTCTAATAAGCAACAGACGCAAAAACAATATCCTTAGTGTCCGGCTGGGGAGGCATATCATCAACTCTCAACCCTTCATTAGGTACCTGGGGGTTTTGATTGAATCGAAGCTTAGCTGTAAGGCCCACATGGATTATGCAAGCTCCAAGGCTAGGCAGGATGCCGCAGCTTTGGCTAGCATGATGCCAAATGTTGGAGGCCCAAAAAGTAGCTGTAGAACGGTAATCTCTCGAGTAGTGAGCTCTATTCTGCTTTATGCAACACCTGTATGGGAGGAAACTCTTAAAATTAAAGTGAGCAGGAGAAAGATAGGAGGAGTCTATCGTCTCAGTGCATTGAGAGTTTGCAGCACTTCTAAAACTGTTTCCGATGAGGCCGCGTACGTGGTCGCAGCAATGATCCCCGTCGACATACTTGCGGATGAAATGAGCCGCTTGTACCGGAGAAGGCGTTCGGAAACATCCGCGGTGCGGCAGGCAATAAATAACGCGGAAAGGGAAGAATCGATCCTACAATGGCAAATATGTTGGGAGCGATCTGAAAAGGGATCATGGACGCGCAGATTGATCCCACATATTGACGTCTGAATGATGCGCAAGCATGGCGAAATGAACTACCACCTGACTCAGTTTCTGACAGGGCATGGGAGTTATCGACGGTATCTGAATCATTTCAAGTTGGACGATTCACCATATTGCCCTAGCTGCCCTAATGCTCCCGAAGACCCGGAGCATGTTGTTTTCCATTGCCCTAGATTCAATGTGGCGGGGCAATGCTTGGAGGGTGTGCTGGGAGTGAACATCAACCCGCACAACTTTGTGGAAGAGATGCTGAAGTCGGAGCGGAATTGGGCGGTGGTAATCTCGACAATTGCGCACGTGCAAGGTGAGCTGAGGCGCTCTCGCGGAAACTTGGGAAGTCAGTAAGCTCCACCTAAGGTCAGGATTTGCCGCTGTGGCGGAGCCGCCTCCACGACGTTATACCTAACGGCAGTACCGTGGAAAAGAGGAAGGGGTGATTTTAGTGCGGTTTGTCCCACACTACTCTCTCATGAGAAACCGTAACCGGCCTTATCACACACACACACGCACACACACACACACATATATATACATATATGTATATATATATATATATATATGTATTCATAAATTAATTAATATTTATATATATACAGTGGTGGCCACGTAAATAGTACACTATCCTCGCAGGCTGTTCAATTTAAATTTCCTGTAAACATGCAGCCAAGAATCGAATGTTTACATTTCTTATCACTTGCTCACATCTGTTAGAACTAGTTTTGAGCATCGTCATAAAATACGCAATGCATCTTCCCATTGCATTGCGTCTTTCAGTGTAAAAGGAAGTGTTTAAATTTGGTCACCTAAATAGTACATGCTTAGGTCTAGTTAGTCGAAGTGAAAGAATCTGGACTAATAACAAATTTATTTGAAAGTAAGTACAGGTAACATTAGTTTTTAAGAAAGTTAAATATAAAGAAATATTTATGAGGATGGAAAGAGGGCCGCATTGCTCCGAAGAAAAGTGTGAGATCATCTGCAACATGAAAGACAGAGGTTCAACAATTACGGAAATATCCAAGCACCTGCAGTGTTCGCGGATGGTAGTTTACAATGATTTACGTCATAAGGACCTGCCAAAAACGTTTCGAGAGCTAAAACGCCAAGATTAGATTAGATAGCTAAGTAGGTAATAAGTTTTGTTTATGGGGAGTGTTCCTGACCGTGCGCGCGAAAGCTGCGTAATCACCAACAGCTAAATACATTTCCGTCAATGTCACAGACCCTGCTGATAAGTTGCCAACAATCACAACAAAAAAAAACGCTCACGCAATCGCCGCAACACATCCCAAATCAAGGCTCCGCCCGATTTACGACAGGTCATTGGAGTCCACTACGCGCCTGTGATACCTACAACCATTGTCAATGCAAATTCACCCTGATTAGCGACCGCCACGATTATTTCCCCAACACCCCAACCACACCACCCAAGCAGCAGCTGACGTGCATCGACGAGAACCGGTCCGAAAAGCTCAGAGCTGCGAGGATCATCACACTGAGCTGGGCGTTGACCACTTACTCAGGACAACGTTATTGGGAAATCCCATATATAGGGCCGGTGGAACAGCTGACGGGGCTTTTTGTCGTTGTGAAGCTCGACGAGTACGTTTTGGCGGTCGAGTCTTGGGATCTTTTTGGTTTTTGTTACGAAGTCTTGGACGGTGCGGTGCCGAAGTGAGTGTGTAGCAGTTTCTTTTGTGTGACCATCTGGGGAGAAACAAGGGAGACTCGACGTGGTCCCACAAGCGGAATTAAGACGAAAACGAGGACGACGAGCGGCGAGCGTGCGAAGTCAGCGAGGAACCACAAGCAATCGACGAAATAGGATAAGGAAAAGATTGTAAGTAGAGTTAAGTGTATATAGTTAGGGTCTAGTTAGGTTTTTTTAATAAAAATAATAATAAACTCATTGAATTATAACTTGTCGTATTGCGTGAAGTGGCGACGTGGAACCGCGTTTTCGGCTTTTGCATTTATCTTGGTTCCAGATTCCCTTGTCGGTGGTTTTGGGTCGTTGCGGACCCTATTCCCGTTCAGGGTTCGCGGACAGGGCAGTCCCGGTGCAGAAACGGGTGGCGCCCTTAGTAAAAATATTCCCACACCCCTCTTCGCGGGTGAAGCCGGGTGGGATTGCCCAAACCGTGGCCAGGGTCGGCTATGGTGTAAGAGTGAAAAGCGTTACGCAAATTATAGCCGTAACAGTCTATCTAACCAACAACACAATCCCAAATACACACAGAGAACTGTTAAACAGGGTGTGATGGTGTGGGTTGCTTTTTCTTCGTATGGGGTGGGACCAATAATCAAGATAGACACGAAAACGGATTAACACGTCTACAAACGGACTCTCGAGGACCACATGATCCCCTCTGTAGAAGAAAATATGCCATTGATATGGCGTTTTATGCACGACACTGATCCGAAGCACACTTCTCGTCTTGTGAAGGGTTAGCTTAGTGATCAAAATGTCATCGTTTTACAATGGCCCACCCAGTCTTCTGATCTAAATCCGATCGAGAACCTGAGGAATGATGGCGAAACTCACATTAACAGGGTGAAACCTAGAAATGTCGCCAAATTTTAAGACCAAATTCACATCGCCTTCAAATTTTAGTGGAGAGTCTACCAATGCAACGTTCAGCTGTGCTTAAGAACAAAGGATTTCCAACAAAATATCAATTTATACGGTTGCTTAAAAATATTTTTTTTATAACGTTACTGCAATGCCAATTGCATATTTTAATAAGTGTGTTTTTATTATTTTTACTTACACACAAATACAGTCATCATTTCACATGTTAAGTAAGGTTTAAAAGTTTCAATAAATAATACAAAGTACAAAATCAGTTGTTTCATTAAAAACGGAAAAATGCCCTTTTATTGATAAAACGGCAAGTGTTCTATTTAGGTGTCCACCACTATATATATATCTATATCTATATCTATATATATATATATATATATATATATATATATATATATACCTCCCACAAGTGAACACCTCTCATAACCGTACATAATTTCTGGCACCATGAGTGTCCGGTTATGAGAGGTTTCACTGTATACCAAATATTTCTATTATATTCTTTGCTGCCGCGGTTGCACTGACTCACGGGTTTGCATTAAATTGCAACAAATATGTAGTGTTAAAAAGATATTTTGCAGCTTAGAAACAAAATTAAATCAATCACAAACTATAGGCTCAACCGTTCACATATATTTAATTTTAATTGATGTTCACATAATTTAGTCTAAAATAAGTCGAGGGGAGTTGAAAGCAAGCAACATATTATTTTTTCCCATCGGTACTTGACTTAAAAGCTGATCAATTGCTGGGCGAGTATCGTATAACGAAGGTGACTGAAAAATGATCCCGATCGTTCCACAAAGACATGATAATGTAAAAATCCATAAAAAAAACCGATCCAACACCATTGATACAAATTTCCAGTCTTCCACAATCTGAAATAAATATTCACATAAGCATTTTATTCTGTAACTTATCAAAAATAATATGTTGTTACTTATAAATATTATTATTATTATTAATTTTTAGTTTGTTTTTTTATTTTTTGCATGAATATCCTTGCTTAAACTGATGAGTCTCCATGGCTTAACTTTGATCGTCATATAAAACATTACCAATATGAATAGAGGAATGAAAACGACTGTGCTTCCTGAAAAAAATTCCACATTTTTTCTATACTTCGGTGTGATTTTGATGCGTGGTTTTGTTACAGAGGTAAAGAGTCTAAGCGTGTTGTTTGAATAGAGATGAATATAGTTCTAGCAAGATCAAAAATCACTTATTTTGAACGAAAGTGTGATGCAAAACTCACATGACTACGTTCGTAGCGTAAAAGCAGGAGACTTGTCATAAGCGAAATCACGTGCGCGTGTAGATACCAATTCAAAGGGTACTTTGAAAGTCAGCAGTTTGGAGAAAAATACCAAGTGCCCGCCACAACATCGAAAAGTACAACGAAGCAACATCTACGCTAGCTTACCCATATTGGACAGATTCGGTCAAAAGGAGGAGTAGAGCCCGGCGGAAATAGGCTTAAGAAGGTAGGAACAAATTGTAAGTAAGAGTAAGAATACATAGTTAAGAATTAGCTAGGGTTTTGGGGTTTAAGGGAAAAAAATATAGATATGGATATTGCGTGAAGTGGCGAAGCGGACGTCGCGTTTCCGGCTTTTATGTTCCCTCTGTTTCAAGGTCTCTATTTGGTTGGTGGTTTTGAGTCGCCGCGGATCCTTTTCACGTTTCCGGATTCGCGGACAGGGCAGTCCCGGCGCAGAAACGGGTGGCGCCCTTTCTATAAATATATATTCCCACATCTCTCGTTGCGGGGTTAAGCTGGGTGGGATTGCCCAAACCGTGACCAGGGTCGGCTGCGGTGTAATGGAAAACGTTGCGCAAAAAATAGTCGGAACACGATATCAGAAATGTCATCATTACAATTTTCAGTAAAGTAGAAAAAGATGGAAGGTGGTATTTCTTTAACTTTTAAGGGGTCTATCATATGGGCCGCTAATGTCTTTACCCATAGAAAGCACACAATCTGAAGATAGGCGTAAATGTCTGCTTCAACAACGAACGGAAAAGGACTCATTATCATTGAGCAGAAGAAACACCTGACGTAGTCCTTCAAGTTGGTGTACCAGAAACTGATTTTCACAAAGCACATTTCTCTCCTCCAGATCCAGATTCTTGATTATCTTTAGATAGTCGTATTCATGCCTTAAGTTCAACATATTGACTGAAAGTTCGAGTATTACAGAACATCTTTTATATCAATCCAGGAGTTCTGAGATGATGGAAATCCAAGACATTTTAACAACACGCAATCTTCCTCACGTTTCAGAACCCTCACCACAAGATATTCATCGGGGTGTTTGTCCATTGCCAACTCTGTCTCATAAAAACCTCCTTCGATGATATGACCTTGATAATCTTTAAGGAAGTATGTGCGTGGTTCTGTTTTCCTTACTTCCTTCACCTTAAATATCTCTGTCGACCAGTTCGGGGTATAGCCTTTTTGAAAGACATGTTTGTGCTGGCTTATGCAAAAAGGTCACCGATTTTATATTTAGGCTTAGAAGTGACTTTTAGCATCCTATATACTTTTGATAGAAGATTTGATGAATCAACACGGGCAGGTTGCATATTAATAATACGATGCCTTGTTATATTGTACTTACTCACAATTCACTGAGAAGACTGAGCCAATGTTAATCTCTGTTCATGCTGAATTGTTACCACATTTTACTCTTCAGGGTGCGATTAAATTTCTCGAAAATTGATGATTTTAATGTACTGATGTATAACCAGTGGCGGTGCTGTCATTATTTGCGCCCGGAGCAAAAAAGCAATATCGCGCCTTTCCGTCAAAATGTGGTAGCCGAATATACGAGTTATCCGTCAATGTAGGAAATGAATAAACACATCAAACTTATTCATATTTTCAAATGAAATCATGTAACGACTTGAATCGATCGACAATATCCGATTTTTTTCAACGTTGGGAGGTGGAAATCTTAATAAAGATACCGAGTTGCTCCTGCTTCTCGGCATGTCGGATTTCTACCGACTAAAACCACCTCCGTTTACTCCAAAAAATCTTTACTCCATAACTCATTGCTTGCACTGTCCGTGTGCAATTTATTTCCTGAAAGCTTGTTCATTTAAATAGTACTTTCCAGACGATGTATATCGGTATAAGGGATAGTACCAAAATTGTCAGCAAAAAATCAATTGTTTTGAAAATCACCGTTTGTACACTTTATCACGATTTCAACTTCAGGTTCAAATCACTATTATTGAACCGCTTAAATGGCTTTGGTAGTCGACGATGTAGGAATCAGTTTCTCTTCGACTTCATTGTAAATAGAAGAGAGAGTTTGTCATCTAGCGGGTATTTGTCCAGTGCTACGATCTGTATAAGTAACGATTTCAGATCATTGTAGTGTATCCCTAGTTCCAAACCTGGAACTAGCCTATACACAACTAATTTCCCACAGAAGCTTCCATAAATGATTTCCCACAGAAGCTTCCATATATAATTTCCCACATAAACTTCTGTACGCTCTCTATATTACCAAAGCACATCTTCAAATTAATCCCTTAGCAAAGATCTTAACCTCCATACTAACTTTATTGGTATGGTAGTTTAAAATTCCCTTTTTTGTAACCGTTTGAAACTCTTAGAAGACCATTGAACCTAGATTAAACAAAAATATAATTGGGGCAATGCAAAGTGCATTGGTGTAAGCAATATTGCAAGCGAACAATTCCGTGGGCACAAATTTGAATCGCGTTCGATTGGTGAGGGTAAATAGATTTAAGACTAGAGTAGGGATTATTATATGATAAGCAATTTTAAATGTACATAGCAATAAGTGAAATTTTGAAATTAAAGAACGGACTGAGCTGAGGCTCGGGACAATAGTTAACTCTTAACGGAACAAGCTAGTTGTCAATAACGTTGCCTTCTATTCGGCAACCAGTCCGCCTTTACAAATTGGCAGACAGCGAATTGCCACATATCTTGGCAATTCACTTCACTTAGAAATATCGGCTGCCTGTCCACTCGGACTGCGCCAAACATGTGGCAACCCAAGGGATGCCTGTAGGTAGTATCAAATCTGACTCAACCCTTTCTCTGTTGACGAACTTCTATCCTAGAAGAGTGAAGACCATCACTTTAGAAGAAAACCAGCAAAGACGCAGCCGTGGATCGAGTTCGCGAAGCAACCAAACGAACAACCAGCTTAAAGGACCAAAGAGAAACATTACATGGCGATCCTGTATCCTTACATCATTATATGTTCAAATTTCCATTTTATGTCAAAATTTGCCTCCAATAGAATTTTTAATTTCATGACTTAGACTCCAAGTGAAAATTGTATGGCCTTATGAAAAGCACCAGAACAGCAAAACTAAAAAAATCTCGATTATACTCAATACAATGAAAGTAAAATGAATGGAAAATGCAATGCAAAATTTTTCCCATGATCCATGAACACTGTGTGAAACATATTGCTATCATATCTCTTAATAGCTTTTCTCTTCCGACTTGGTTCAAGACTTTTAGCTTGAACCAAATTGCCTCTAGCACCCACAGATGACTCATTTCAGTGTGCGTTGTAGGTATCTAGCTTTATAACAGTTTATTGTAGATTGGAGTACTTAACAAAGATTACAAATATTTAATATGAAATGTATGCACTTCCCCGGTCTAGTTGGTATTTCTCTTTTCTTTTTGTGCTGACCTCCCTCTTCTAGATTCCACATGGCGAAGTTCACCAAAGCCCTTGTTGACCGCCTTAACAAGGAGGAGCTGGCGTATGAGTTGGAAGTACGCAGGATGCCTACCGGTACCGTCGAGACCATGCGAAAGGAGCTCCGGGAGACGCTGCGGGCGGAAGCGCTGCTAGAGACGTCCCTATTCGCCCTCCACTACCCGTTCACCCACGAACAGGACCTGGATGCTGTTACGGTAAAGGTGAAGGAAGCAGAGGCGCTGGCGGTGGATTTCAGGGGGGGACCTCAAATTCCCTGAGTTTCTGAAGGCTCAGGCTAAGTCGGAGTTCGGGCTGTGGCGGATCCGTAACATGCTCCGGGAGAAGAAGCACTGCGACGGTGTCTGT
This sequence comes from Oxycera nigricornis, assembly GCA_963942545.1. Taxonomy (NCBI): domain Eukaryota; kingdom Metazoa; phylum Arthropoda; class Insecta; order Diptera; family Stratiomyidae; genus Oxycera; species Oxycera nigricornis. Next base: position 46,602,840 of record OZ012659.1, read on the forward strand.
TGCCTGCTATGGGCAGGATTGTCGTAGCGGCCGAAGAGGGAGAGGAAGAAGATGACTCCGCACCGACAGTTGAAAAATCGGAGGACGGAAAGCCGCCAAGAGGAGAAGTGTCGGAGATGCCAGCCTTTTTGACACCCAAAAATCCCCCGGCTGCTACACCTAAAATCCTGGAAGTAACCAAATGGGGCATTAAATTCTCAGGTAAGGCCTCGGGCTCTGTTAGCGCTTTCTTGGAGAGAGTGAAGGAGCTCCGGGAAGCTCGAGGTATGTCGAAGGCCCACCTGTTCCGCTCGGCCATCGATATGTTTGGGGGCAAGGCGCTAATCTGGTTTCGAGCCAACCGATGGACCTTTGAGACGTGGGACGAGGTTTGCGGGCGGAATTCCTGCCTCCCGACTATGATGATCGGCTATGGGCAGAGATCGTACACAAGACAATGATGAGTCGATCGGCGTATATGTGGCAATGATGGAGGGATTATTCCGAAGGTTGTCCACCAGGTGCGGCGAAGGAGAAAAACTGAGGATTCTGCGGAAAAATATAGCCCCTTTCTACCAGACTCAGTTGGGTCTCATGCCGGTAATAAAGCTCGAATCCACAAGAGTGGCAGTGGAGGCCTTCGTGCCACCACCCAAACGGAGGGCTTCTAGGCTCTTGGAGCGTGATCTGCCGTATGTGGACACCCGAGAGCTGGCAGCTCGGGAAACGAGCGGAAGGCAATGCTGGAATTGCCAAGGGACCGGCCACTGGTCTCGGGAATGTCGTGAAGCAAGGAGTTGCTTTGGGTTTGGACGACCGGGCACAGTCAGGGCCAGATGTCCCACCTGTTTCCCGGAAACCGATCGAAATAGGCAGGCTTCCCAGCCAGACCCCCGGTACACAGAACCGAAGCGGTCAGAAAACGCTTCCCGTGCTCACTAAGCGACAGGCAGAGCACGGTATTGGTGACGGCCGCGCAAGTCCGGAATGGATTAGCTACCCATGCACATCGCGTTGTTTGCCAACGGGCCAATGAATGCAAGGAGAACTCGCGCAGGTCGAAGCCATCGAAAACGGGCGGACGGCCGAAGCGAAAGGGTCGAGTCCCGGTAGATTTTCTCCTGGAACAACGCTCAGGGGACAACCGACCTCACCTTAGCGTGGATATTTTGGGTCGAACGTTCTTGGGATTGGTAGATTCGGGGCCTCCAGAACGATATTGGGTGAAAATGCATGGGAAGAACTGAGGCCCCTGGGGTTGAGCTCAGAAATTCGGAACACCAAGGTGCGCGAATGGCTAACGGCCTTGCGTGCACCGTCAGGGAAGCTGTTTGGGTCCCGATCAAAGTCGGTGGCGGTACCCAATGGATGTAAATGTTGGTAGTGCCGTCCCTCAAGGAGAAAACAATACTAGGGGTGGACTTCTTGCGGCGCTTTTGGGTCCTACTGGACGTTCGGAGAGGGACGTGGGAGTTACTTAGCTCGCTGGAATGTGGCTCCACGGAGCAATTACTACCACGCTCTCGCCTTTCGCCTCACGAGGAGGTGAGCTTGAAGGAGATCCTAGAGAGGTAATTTGACCGAATGAGTACAGGGTTAGGATGTACCACCATGGTGGAGCACGTCATCAAGACCGATGCATTGCCCATCAAGCAGCGGTACTATCCGGTGTCGCCTGCAGTACAAAAGCTCATCGATGCGGAACTGAAGGAGATGCTCCAGCTGGGCGTTATAGAGCCCTCATCGAGCGCTTGGTCATCGCCGATTCTTCTAGTAAAGAAAAAGGATGGAAGCTACCGGTTCTGCGTCGACTTCCGAAAATCAAACAAGGTGTCGACGTATTGGCAGGTACCCATGGCGGAAGCGTTACGCCAATACACAGCGTTCACGGTACCAGGACGTGGGCTGTTTCAATTTAATAGGATGCCATTTGGGTTGCAAAACGCACCTGCAACATGGCAACGTCTGATTGACCGAGTGTTGGGACCCGAGCTCGAGCTCTACGTGTTCACGTACCTGGACGATATCGTGGTTGTCATCCAAGACTTCCGATAGAACGTGGAGGTACTTTCGGAAGTATTCCGCAGGCTTCGGGAGGCGGGGTTACGCGTCTCCAGAGAAAAATGCGAGTTCTGTCGACGCCAGCTAAAATACCTGGGTTACGTAGTGGACGAGAATGGACTGAACGTAGATTCGGGTAAAGTGGAGTGCCTTTTCCTAATTCCCCGCCCTACTAGTGTGAAGGGAGTTCGGCAGTTCTTACGAATGGTGTCGTGCTACCGGCGGTTCATCCCAGACTTTGCAGCAGCATTGGCACCCTTGAGGGCCCCTCCTGAAAAAAACAAGTGGTTCAATTGGCCGCCGGAATGCGAAAAGGCTTTCGTCCAGGCCAAGGTACGCCTTTCTGAAGCACCCATCCTGACTTGTTCGGTCTATAGCCTTCCGTTCAGCATCCAAACGGATGCATCAGATCTGGGGCTGGGTACGGTGCTCAGTCAGACTCACCCGGATGGTGAGAAAGTGATCTGCTATTAAAGCCGGTCGCTAAGCAAGACGAAGATTAACTACTCTACCACCGAAAAGGAGTGTCTGGTGGTTTTGTGGGCGGTGGAAAAACTGCGCCCTTACGTGGAAGGTACGCATTTCACCGTGGTGACCAACCACCATTCACTCGTGTGGTTGAACAGTTTGAAGGACCCAACAGGCCGCCTGGCAAGATGGGCAGTTCGACTACAGCAATACGATTTTGACATCGTACACCGGAAAAGCAAGGAGCACTTGGTGCCCGATGTGCTGTCTCGAGGGGTTCCAGAGGTAGCTTCGGTAGAAGTGGAAGCAGGGAAATGGTAACAGCGGATGAAGAAAAGGGAGACGGAAAACTCAGGGAAATACACGGATTGGAGGTTGGAAGCGGATGAACTGTGGAAGCACACGCCCAGACGATACTCAGAGTTGGAAACTCACGTCTGGAAACGGGTACTACCCGAGAGAGAACTAGGCAGGGCGCTTATGCAGGGTCACGATGACCCAAAGGCGGGGCACATGGGTATGAAACGGACGCTGGATCGTGTGGCACAACGCAGGGATGAGGACAGACATCCGGAAGTATGTCAAAAAGTGCAAGGTATGCCAGGCAGTCAACGTCGAACGCCGGGCACCCCGAGGTTCGATGGTATCTCGAGCACGGCAGGCCAAACACCCGTGGGAGATAATCGGTGCTGATTTGATAGGCCCCCTACCACGCTCGATTCGTGGGAACTGCTATATCCTCAGCGTGGTGGACTATTACACCAAATTTGTCATGATCTTTGCTTTTCGAACAGCCAAGGCACCCTAGGGGGGGCGCAATTAGGAGGAATACGTCTTCATGCACAAAGGGGTACAGTTTCGTTCCAAGATCTTCGAGAACTTGGCGCATAAGTTTGGAACGCGGGTGCAATACACTGCATTTTACCACCCAAAGACCAACCCAGCAGAGCGCGTCAACCAAAACATCAAGCGGATGCTGCGTTTCTATGTGGGCGACAATCACCGCAGATGGGACAACGATCTGTGCGCTCCGAACATACACGCATGAAGCGATGAGCGTAACGCCGTACTTCCTCAACTTTGGAAGGGGGATGGTGGCCTTCCGTGGGGAACCCACGCTTCCAAATGGGGAACAACGGGATCTTCATTCTAAGGACCGGGCCGAAGCGCTGAACAGGGTTCGCAAGGAAGTAGCTGCTCGTTTAAGTAAGGCCGCGGAAACTGCAAAGACCCGGTATAACCTCCGGAAGCGAGAAGAATCCTTCTATCCAAATGACCGGGTGTGGAGAAGGAACTTTGTCCTTTCAGATGCGACCCAGTACTTTTCCGCAAAACTGGCATCCGAATATATAGGGCCTTTTATAGTGAAGGAGAAGTTGTCTGCGGCCACCTAACGCTTAGTGGACGAGAAGAGCAACGACGCCGGCGTATGGCACGCCAAAGACCTGAAGCCCTACAATGATAAACATTCGACCAAGTATAGACTGGTACAGGCCACACCGATCCTGGATTTCGTCCCCTCCCAACGATCCTGTTCTTTCCTGCGTTCCTGCTCCTTGGATCTTGACGCATAGTCCCACCACTCTCCAGACTTTTTTTTTCTTCCGTTCCCCCTTCTTTTTTTATTTTGCCCCCCCCCCCCATACTCTTCCATTCTTTAAACCATATAATGCGGTCACCTTTTTTTTCAGATAGTTCGGTTGTGGGATAGTGTTGTGATAAGTTCATTGGGCTAGCGGATAAGATGCGAACAATCACAACAACAAACAACGCTCACCCAATCGCCGCAACAGATCCCAAATCAAGGCTCCGCCCGGTTTACGACACGCCATTGGAGTCCACAACGCGCCTGTGATACCTACAACCATTGGCAATTGAAATTCAATAAAGTCACGTGAAGCATATAACTTTTATGTTCGCACTGTTGGAGAAAGCATAATTCGTGACCCGAAGAAATTCTTTGATTTCATAAACACCAAAAGAAAAACAACAGGCTATCTATGCACAATGTCCAAAAACAACTCCAGCTCTTCATGCCCTAAAAAAATATGTAATTTTTTGCTGATCACTTCCAAGAGGTGTTTATGCCACCTACAAATACACCTTTACTTCCCTCGCAGGATATTTCGTAAACAATAATTGTTGACCATAGACGATATTGAAAGCGCTATCACTGAGATTGATCCTAACAAGGGGCCTAGTCCTGATCAAATTTCGGCTCTCTTTTTGATCCAATGCAGAAAACAGCTATTAACTCCCCTTCACATGATCTTCAATAAGTCACTCTCATTCGGTTACTTTCCATCTGCTTGGAAATCTTCTCTCTTGACTCCCATTTTTAAAAGTGGAGATAAACACCTGGTGGAAAATTATAGAGGTATAGCTACCCTATCAGTCATTCCCAAACTATTCGAAAAAATCATGTGGGGCAAACTGACAGCACTGATAGAGCCACGAACTAACGAGCAGCAGCACGGATTTCGCAAGGGCCGTTCGACTAAAACCAACCTTATGATTTTCACCTCTGACATTTTCTGTGCTATGGAAAAGGGCCACCAAATTGACGCAGTCTACACAGACTTTAGCAAAGCTTTCGATCGCGTAGACCACGACATCTTAATCAAGAAATTGCATAGCTTTGGTATTTCGGGATCTTTGCTTGAATGGGTTTCTTCTTCCCTCAAAAATCGGACACAAGTCGTTAGATTTCAAGGAAATCTGTCAAGAAAAATTCCAACTTCTTCTGGAGTGCCACAAGGCAGTCATCTCGGCTCACTCTTATTTAATATATTCATATCTGATCTGTTCTCAGTTCTATCTAACATACTCCATCTTTTATATGCCGATGATCTGAACATGTATCACGTAGTAGCATTGCACTCTGACGCAACTTTCATCCAATCCAAGCTTGATGCATTAGAACATTGGTGCTCACGGAATAATCTTCACCTCAATATTGGTAAATGTCAAGTGATGAGCTTTGCTCGCAAAAATACTATTGACAGTTACACATATTCCCTAAACCGTACACCATTGTCCAAAGTGGGCCAAGTGGTTGATCTTGGCATTGTATTAGATACAGAACTACGGCTTCACTAAACAGTACGACAAGATTCTCGCTAGTGCTTGGAAGCAGCTGGGATTCATTAAAAGACGGGCAAAAGAATTTACGAACTTGTGGGTTACCAAATCCCTATAAACAGCATTATACGCCCTCTTCTCGAATACGATTGCTTAATTTGAAACCCATTGTTTGGAACTGATACTGATCGAGTTGAATCAATTCAAAAGCAGTTTTCCTTTTTGCATTGAGAAATTTATATAACCCAGCTGACTTTGATAATTTACCTTGTTATGAGCACCGTCAAACTACTCAATTTACCTTCGTTATCAGCTAGAAGGACAGTTCTGACTTCGTGCTTTGTGTTTGACATTATCAGAAATGTTATCCGTATCGAATCATAATCTGTTAGCAACCACTATTCCCTATCCATTTCCAAATCCACTTTTAAACGGAATCTGTTTAACGCACTAGCTAGCCATACATAGTTGTAATTTAGTGTTAAGTTTAATAATAATAATATTAACAATGTGTATGCCTTGTTTGGCTAAATAAATAAAATTCACCATGATTAGCGACCTCCAAGATTATTTCCCCAACACCCCAACCACACCACCCAAGCAGCAGCTGACGTGCATCGACGAGAACCGGTCCGAAAAGCTCAGAAGCTGCGAGGAGGTCATCACACTGAGCTGGGCGTTGACCACCTACTCAGGACAACGTTATTGGGAAATCCCATATATAGGGCCGGTGGAACAGCTGACGGGGCTTTTTGTCGTTGTGAAGCTCGACGAGTACGTTTTGGCGGTCGAGTCTTGGGATCTTTTTGGTTTTTGTTACGAAGTCTTGGACGGTGCGGTGCCGAAGTGAGTGTGTAGCAGTTTCTTTTGTGTGACCATCTGGGGAGAAACAAGGGAGACTCGACGTGGTCCCACAAGCGGAATTAAGACGAAAACGAGGACGACGAGCGGCGAGCGTGCGAAGTCAGCGAGGAACCACAAGCAATCGACGAAATAGGATAAGGAAAAGATTGTAAGTAGAGTTAAGTGTATATAGTTAGGGTCTAGTTAGGTTTTTTTAATAAAAATAATAATAAACTCATTGAATTATAACTTGTCGTATTGCGTGAAGTGGCGACGTGGAACCGCGTTTTCGGCTTTTGCATTATCTTGGTTCCAGATTCCCTTGTCGGTGGTTTTGGGTCGTTGCGGACCCTATTCCCGTTCAGGGTTCGCGGACAGGGCAGTCCCGGTGCAGAAACGGGTGGCGCCCTTAGTAAAAATATTCCCACACCCCTCTTCGCGGGTGAAGCCGGGTGGGATTGCCCAAACCGTGGCCAGGGTCGGCTACGGTGTAAGAGTGAAAAGCGTTACGCAAATTATAGCCGTAACAGTCTATCTAACCAACAACACAATCCCAAATACACACAGAGAACTGTTAAACAGGGTGTGATGGTGTGGGTTGCTTTTTCTTCGTATGGGGTGGGACCAATAATCAAGATAGACACGAAAACGGATCAACACGTCTACAAACGGACTCTCGAGGACCACATGATCCCCTCTGTAGAAGAAAATATGCCATTGATATGGCGTTTTATGCACGACACTGATCCGAAGCACACTTCTCGTCTTGTGAAGGGTTAGCTTAGTGATCAAAATGTCATCGTTTTACAATGGCCCACCCAGTCTTCTGATCTAAATCCGATCGAGAACCTGAGGAATGATGGCGAAACTCACATTAACAGAGTGAAACCTAGAAATGTCGCCGAATTTTGGGACCAAATTCACATCGCCTTCAAACTTTAGTGGAGAGTCTACCAATGCAACGTTCAGCTGTGCTTAAGAACAAAGGATTTCCAACAAAATATCAATTTATACGGTTGCTTAAAAATATTTTTTTATAACTTTACTGCAATGCCAATTGCACTTTCTATGTGCCCATGCATATTTCAATTAGTGTGTTTATATTATTTTTACTTACACACAAATACAGTCATCATTTCACATGTTAAGTAAGGTTTAAAAGTTTCAATAAATAATACAATGTACAAAATCAGTTGTTTCATTAAAAACGGAAAAATGCCCT
>OZ012659.1:46610693-46716347 GCA_963942545.1 Oxycera nigricornis
TTTTTATAACTTTACTGCAATGCCAATTGCACTTTCTATGTGCCCATGCATATTTCAATTAGTGTGTTTATATTATTTTTACTTACACACAAATACAGTCATCATTTCACATGTTAAGTAAGGTTTAAAAGTTTCAATAAATAATACAATGTACAAAATCAGTTGTTTCATTAAAAACGGAAAAATGCCCTTTTATTGATATATATATATATATATATATATATATATACCTCCTACAAGTGAACACCTCTCATAACCGTACATAATTTCTGGCACCATGAGTGTCCGGTTATTAGAGGTTTCACTGTATACCAAATATTTCTATTATATTCTTTGCTGCCGCGGTTGCACTGACTCACGGGTTTGCATTAAATTGCAACAAATATGTAGTGTTTAAAAGATATTTTGCAGCTTAGAAACAAAATTAAATCAATCACAAACTATAGGCTCAACCGTTCACATATATTTAATTTTAATTGATGTTCACATAATTTAGTCTAAAATAAGTCGAGGGGAGTTGAAAGCAAGCAACATATTATTTTTTCCCATCGGTACTTCACTTAAAAGCTGATCAATTGCTGGGCGAGTATCGTATAACGAAGGTGACTGAAAAATGATCCCGATCGTTCCACAAAGACATGATAATGTAAAAATCCATAAAAAAAATCGATCCAACACCATTGATACAAATTTCCAGTCTTCCACAATCTGAAATAAATATTCACATAAGCATTTTATTCTGTAACTATCAAAAATAATATGTTGTTACTTATAAATATTATTATTATTATTTATTTTTAGTTTGTTTTGTTATTTTTTGCATGAATATCCTTGCTTAAACTGATGAGTCTCCATGGCTTAACTTTGATCGTCATATAAAACATTACCAATATGAATAGAGGAATGAAAACGACTGTGCTTCCTGAAAAAAATTCCACATTTTTTCTATACTTCGGCTGACCAACTTCGACTTTGATATGGGGGGAATGTGATTTTGATGCGTGGTTTCGTTAGAGAGGTGAAGAATTTAAGCGTTGTGTTTGAATAGAGTTGAATATAGTTCTAGCAAGATCAAAAATCACTTATTTTGAACGAAAGTGTGATGCAAAAATCACATGACTACGTTCGTAGCGTAAAAGCAGGAGACTTGTCGAAATCACGTGCGCGTGTAGATACCAATTCAAAGGGTACTTTGAAAGTCAGCAGTTTGGAGAAAAATACCAAGTGCCCGCCACAACATCGAAAAGTACAACGAAGCAACATCTACGCTAGCTTACCCATATTGGACAGATTCGGTCAAAAGGAGGAGTAGAGCCCGGCGGAAATAGGCTTAAGAAGGTAGGAACAAATTGTAAGTAAGAGTAAGAATACATAGTTAAGAATTAGCTAGGGTTTTGGGGTTTAAGGAAAAAAAATATAGATATGGATATTGCGTGAAGTGGCGAAGCGGACGTCGCGTTTCCGGCTTTTATGTTCCCTCTGTTTCAAGGTCTCTATTTGGTTGGTGGTTTTGAGTCGCCGCGGATCCTTTTCACGTTTCCGGATTCGCGGACAGGGCAGTCCCGGCGCAGAAATGGGTGGCGCCCTTTCTATAAATATATATTCCCACATCCCTCGTTGCGGGGTTAAGCTGGGTGGGATTGCCCAAACCGTGACCAGGGTCGGCTGCGGTGTAATGGAAAACGTTGCGCAAAAAATAGTCGGAACACGATATCAGAAATGTCATCATTACAATTTTCAGTAAAGTAGAAAAAGATGGAAGGTGGTATTTCTTTAACTTTTAAGGGGTTTATCATATGGGCCGCTAATGTCTTTACCCCTAAAAAGCACACAATCTGAAGATAGGCGTAAATGTTCTGCTTCAACAACGAACGGAAAAGGACTCATTATCATTGAGCAGAAGAAACACCTGACGTAGTCCTTCAAGTTGGTGTACCAGAAACTGATTTTCACAAAGCACATTTCTCTCCTCCAGATCCAGATTCTTGATTATCTTTAGATGGTCGTATTCATGCCTTAAGTTCAACATATTGACTGAAAGTTCGAGTATTACAGAACATCTTTTATATCAATCCAGGAGTTCTGAGATGATGGAAATCCAAGACATTTTACCAACACGCAATCTTCCTCACGTTTCAGAACCCTCACCACAAGATATTCATCGGGGTGTTTGACCATTGCCAACTCTGTCTCATAAAAACCTCCTTCGATGATATGACCTTGATAATCTTTAAGGAAGTATGTGCGTGGTTCTGTTTTCCTTACTACCTTCACCTTAAATATCTCTGTCGACCAGTTCGGGGTATAGCCTTTTTGAAAGACATGTTTGTGGTGGCTTATGCAAAAAGGTCACCGATTTTATATTTAGGCTTAGAAGTGACTTTTAGCATCCTATATACTTTTGATAGAAGATTTGATGAATCAACACGGGCAGGTTGCATATTAATGATACGATGCCTTGTTATATTGTACTTACTCACCAATTCACTGAGAAGACTGAGCCATTGTTAATCTCTGTTCATGCTGAATTGTTACCACATTTTACTCTTCAGGGTGCGATTAAATCTCTCGAAAATTGATGATTTTAATGTACTGTTGTATAACCAGTGGCGGTGCTGTCATTATTTGCGCCCGGAGCAAAAAAGCAATATCGCGCCTTTCCGTCAAAATGTGGCAGCCGAATATACGAGTTATCCGTCAATGTAGGAAATGAATAAACACATCAAACTTATTCATATTTTCAAATGAAATCATGTAACGACTTGAATCGATCGACAATATCCGATTTTTTTCAACGTTGGGAGGTGGAAATCTTAATAAAGATACCGAGTCGCTCCTGCTTCTCGGCATGCCGGGTTTTACCGAACCTCCGTCTCCTCCAAAAATCACTCTATCCATCAATTGTCAGTGCTTCTTCCCAGACGATACGTATCGGTTATAAGAAATAGCTCCTAATCTGAGATGTTTAAATATATTAAGTTTGATTTTTATTCCAATATATGTATTATGATTTTCTTTCAGGTTGATTTAATAGTACGCTTTGAATTTATGGATATGATATTCAAAACGTAAAAACTAAAAATAAAATAACACAAGAATGTAAGATTGCATAGGCACAATTTAAGAAAATTTTACTGGACGAGCTTTTATTTTGCCAAAATCATCAATCAAATCAGAAAAATCTAAACTTTCCACCAATTCTCTTTCAATTGACATTGTTGCAAGATGGACTAGCTTCTCCTGACCTAGTGTCGACCTCAAATAATTTTTAATTATTTTCAGCTTTGCAAAACTATGTTCGCCGGTATCGACAGTGACTGGTAATGTTTAAAGGATTTTCAATGAAATTACTGCGTTGGGAAATATTGATTCCAAATTATTTTGGAATATATAATTTAAAACATGGATTGGAGCATCCTTATCCTTTATAAGTGTAGCTAGCATCTTTAATTTTTCGCACAGTTCTAAACCACTTATATCGGAAGTTTTGTTGCTCGTGAGGGATTTTTGCAAGATGATACACTTATTCATTAACTCATTCACCGGCAAAACAGAATTTTTAATATTGTATAGGAAGCCAAAATTGTTGGAGTGATCAGTAGACTGCTCAAATCATTCAGTCATAGAACTGATGGCTTGATCTTGTATTTTGAAGTAAAAGTCTACTTTGAACCTGTATTTATAGCCTGTTATGACTTCATCCCTACCTTCGTACAAAAAGTTAATTTTTTTTCTTTGACCTTAAAGCTGTTGATGTGGGAAAGGTACAAGCGACATCCATCCTCACAGCGATTTCTTTAGCTTCGTCTATAAAATTTTCGTACATGGAATCAGTTCTAAGTTCTATCAAAAAAGTTTTAGTGGAGCTCAGTATAGATAAAGTGGCAAATAAACAAAGATTGGGACTTTGTAAATATTTACTTGATACGTTAATTTTTCCCACGACTGAGTACCAAATTACTAAACAGCAAATATATTTGAATTCTGTTATTTTGTTTCCTAATGATTCTGCTGCATTCTTTGTCACGGCTTCCCCGTCTTCCGATTTCTCTACAATGGCTTCATAAATATCATCTAAATTGTATCTTAATGGTCTTAAGGCATCAATCCTACTTTCCCATCGAGTAGCACAAAGAGGTTTTAAATTGAGTGTTGCGATATGTTTCTTTAAAATTGCCCATCTACTTACAGAAGAAGAACGAAAATTAAATAAACACTGCGCAATATCAAAAAAATAAACAGCATCTTTAGAGCAATGAGCTGCATCGGAAACCACTAAATTAATAGCATGAGATGCACAAGGTACAAAAAAGGCCCTAGGCTCCAAACTTCTTATCCTTGTTTTCATTCCGGAATGCTTCCCCTTCATATTCGACCCATTATCGTATCCTTGTTCCCGGCGATTAAAAATTGAAATATTTAAACTTTCAAGTTGATCTAAAACTAACTTGGTCAATCCAGCCCCAGTTGTGTCTTCTGCAATCAAAAACCCCCAAAAAATATCTTTGGCTAAGAAAATGTTATCAGCCTGTTCGACTATTCTGACTACTAATGATAGCTGCTCTTTCCTGCTTACATCTGGTGTACAATCTACAATTAATGAGTAATATGTGACATTTTGGATGTTTGAGATACTTTTAAGTCTTACTGCATTAGATATTAAATCAATCAACTGGTTTTGGATGTCACTGCTCAAATATTTATTTTGGATAACTTGCACTAACACCTGGTGAAGATAATTTTAAGTTACATGCAAAAACTTGCGACGAATTTGTTTCAAAATTATTGGATAAAGGGAAATGTTGGGGACTGTCATAATTAGGATCTATATCTACTACTTCTCTTTCCAGAAAATTTTCCATAGCGGCCCTTTGGTTCGAATTGAAAATTTCATCTTTCCTCCGTCGATTCCTATTTTCACTACCCGACAACTTTTTTTTCACACCCGACATATTAATTAGTTTTTTTTATAACGTTTAATCAAACTCACTGTTCAAAATTGTAATCAAAAAATCAATTGTTTTGAAAATCACCGTTCGTACACTTTATCACGATTTCAACTTCAGGTTCAAATCACTAATATTGAACCCTTTCAATGGCTTTGGTAGTCGACGATGTAGGAATCAGTTTCTCTTCGACTTCATTCTAAATAGAAGAGAGAGTTTGTCATCTAGCGGGTATTTGTATAGTCCTACGAGCTGTATAAGTAACGATTTTAGATCATTGTAGTGTATCCCTAGTTCCAAACCTGGAACTAGCCTATACACAACTAATTTCCCACAGAAGCTTCCATAAATGATTTCCCACAGAAGCTTCCATAAATAATTTCCCACATAAACTTCTGTACGCTCTCTATATTACCAAAGCACATCTTCAAATTAATCCCTTAGCAAAGATCTTAACCTCCATACTAACTTTATTGGTATGGTAGTTTAAAATTCCCTTTTTTGTAACCGTTTGAAACTCTTAGAAGACCATTGAACCTAGATTAAACAAAAATATAATTGGGGCAATGCAAAGTGCATTGATGTAAGCAATATTGCAAGCGAACAATTCCGCGGGAACAAATTTGAATCGCGTTCGATTGGTGAGGGTAAATAGATTTAAGACTAGAGTAGGGATTATTATTTGATTAGCAATTTTAAATGTACATAGCAATAAGTGAAATTTTGAAATTAAAGAACGGACTGAGCTGAGGCTCGGGACAATAGTTAACTCTTAACGGAACAAGCTAGTTGTCAATAACCTTGCCTTCTATTCGGCAACCAGTCTGCCTTTACAAATTGGCAGACAGCGAATTGCCACATAGCTTGGCAATTCACTTCACTTAGAAATATCGGCTGCCTGTCCACTCGGACTGCGCCAAACATGTGGCAACCCAAGGGATGCCTGTAGGTAGTATCAAATCTGACTCAACCCTTTCTCTGTTGACGAACTTCTATCCTAGAAGAGTGAAGACCATCACTTTAGAAGAAAACCAGCAAAAACGCAGCCGTGGATCGAGTTCGCGAAGCAACCAAACGAACAACCAGCTTAAAGGACCAAAGAGAAACATTACATGGCGATCCTGTATCCTTACATCATTATATGTTCAAATTTCCATTTTATGTCAAAAGTTGCCTCCAATAGAATTTTTAATTTCATGACTTAGACTCCAAGTGAAAATTGTATGGCCGTATGAAAAGCACCAGAACAGCAAAACTAAAAAAATCCCGATTATACTCAATACAATGAAAGTAAAATGAATGGAAAATGCAATGCAAAATTTTTCCCATGATCCATGAACACTGTGTGAAACATATTGCTATCATATCTCTTAATAGATTTTCTCTTTCGACTTGGTTCAAGACTTCTAGCTTGAACCAAATTGCCTCTAGCACCCACAGATGACTCATTTCAGTGTGCGTTGTAGGTGTCTAGCTTTATAACAGTTTATTGTAGATTGGAGTACTTAACAAAGATTACAAATATTTAATATGAAATGTTTGCACGACGAGGCAGCGTACGCAAGAGTCGTCCGCACGGCACGGTGGCTGACAAGGGAGTAGAATGATCCTGTTGCGGCCATCTTGCATGAAGGAGAATTCATCGGTGCTGCCATGGTGCAATTATATTCTCGTGACAGCTACAGTACTCTCCCCCAAGTGACGTCCATGTTGGCGCCAACGTCACTGATTGCCTAGCCTGATTTCGTGGGCGAGAATACGTTCTTGAAACTTGTGTTCCTGTTGTTGGATACACGAGGTCTGGATTCGGAAGATGTGCTGGTTTCAATCGTTTCGTGGTGATTGTCCTATCTTTTTCGCCCATACGAATTTTAAAAACGGCATTGTTGATTCTTTCCATTATTTTATAGGGTCCCAAATATGGCTGCTGAAGAGGTTTTAGCACTGCATCTTGTATCACGAAAATATGAGTACAAGTTGAGAGGCCCTTGAAAACGAATGGAAAGTCTTGACGATGATGTGTTGCTGGAACCGCATGCAGATTTTGCATATCACGACGAAGTTTTTCGATGAATACACTCGTATCAGCTGGACTGTCTTCTCCAAGGAAGTATTCGCCCGGCAAATGTAGCTGCGTTCCGTACAGCATTTCTGCTACCGAAGCCTGTAGATCTTCTTTATGTATATTGCGTAGGCCCAGTAGAACTGTGGGAATTTTTTCGATCCAGCGCGTTGAATTTTGACACCTTAAGGCCGATTTTAGACTTCTGTGTAGTCGCTCAACCATCCCATTTGAAGCAGGGTGGTACGCCGTTGTAATGATTCTATGACTTCCAATCAGCTTTATGGTCCGACGATGCCAACGTGAATATGCTGGAATCTTCTATCCACTGGAGCAAAATTTTGTGGAGTGTTTCGCACGTGCCGGGTGATTTTGGAGCGTTGGAATGCAGTGCAGGCTCTCGCCCAGTATGAAATATCCTTGCACATACTGGGCCAAACATACTTCTTGCCCAGTTGCATACTTGTAGCTCTTCCACTCGGATGTGATAAGTTGTGGACTTGCTCGAAAAGCCGCTTTCGGAGTTTTGCAGGAACGTATGGTCTGATCTCACCCATTGATGTATCACAATAAACGATGTTTTGTTGGATTGTGATCGTCTGTAACCGCAGTGCAACGTTAGATGTAAGAAGTTGCTGGAGCTCAATGTCATCTTTTTGAGCATTAGCAATTTGGCTTATGTCGACGAGCTCTGTAATGGCGTCAATGTTTTCACAGCGGGATAAAGCATCTGCGACAGGATTTTCCGTATCCTGTACCCAAACAATCTTTGCTGAAAACTGTGCGATGTATTCTAATTGCCGTGCTTGGCGCGGTGACACTTTCTCCGATCGCTGTATGAAGGCAAATGTTAACGGTTTGTGATCCGTTTTGATTGTGAATGTTCTGCCTTCGAGCATGAAGCGGAAGTGCTTGATGCTTTCATAAACAGCTAAAAGCTCTCTGTCGTACGTTGTTGCACCCCACAGTGATGGCACTGCGGTCGCGGACAATTTGTTTGGCCTAGTCTCACACACCCCAGGATGGCGCAACTGAGCCGGCTAGCTTCAGCGCGTGGGTGTGGGTTGTTTTAGGGGAGGAAGAACTAGGCCCGTGCCGAACCATCCTCTGAGAGAAAAAAAAGAAAAAAACGAAAAAGAAGGAATGTGATTGGGATGAGGGAGAGTTCACTGAGCCTGAAAAAAAAACACTCGCTTTTTACTCCATCAGTGAAACGCCAAAATTTATGAAAGACCAAAAAATATATAATTACGAATAAAAAGCAAGAAAAATAATAATACAACTAATACTAGATTAAGATGTATAAACAAAATTCAAAATAAAAGGAAGAAAAAAGAAAAAAAAAACTTAAATAGGTATATGTAAAAAAATGAAAAAAAAAATGGAAAGAAACAAGAAACAAAAAAAATTAACATAAAATCAGATAATAATGCTTCAAATGCTTAAACAAAATCCATAGAATAGTTAAACTCACGTTTAAGCTGCCGATGAGGAGCGCTCTCTATCTGCGTGGTCTGCCCAAGCCTGAAACCAATGGTGCCGTTGATTCGGCATTAAATTAAAAATTAATTAATTTTTTTTCTTCTCTGTTTCCCTTGTACAATACTTCAATTATATAAAAATACTCCTTAGAAAAAAACTATTGTTAATTCACTTTTGTTTGTTTTTAACTTTTCTAGTTTAGGAATTCCGACACTTGTTTTATATTATTATTAACTATTATTTCTTTTTTTTCCCCATTCAATTATTGTTTAAAATTGTTTTTTTTTCTATTATTTTCACTGTGCATTTGTTTTTCCGATGTTAATTTAAATTGTTATTTTAAAATACACTTTTTGTCGTTTTTATTTTGCCGGCCCAATGTTGTTGTTGTTGCTGTTGATGTGAAGCGCGGTTTGCTATAATACATCTCGTTTTGATGATTTTTCGACGCGATATCGCGCACTTTTCTATATTAATCTTTTCTTCACTAATATGTCAAGAATATTTTTTTTTTCGATAACTTGTCTCCTTTCCTAATTTTCGATTTTTAATCCTGTGTCGTAGTCACCTTGTTTTTTATACCGGCTACGGGAAAAGTTTTTATCCCATCTTTCACCGATGTGCGACCTTCTGTCGCCAAAACTTCACTGCCTCCCGCATTCATTTTTTTGTTTCTCAGCTGTCCGACAACGGCGGGTCACATCTGTCGTTGACCCCCTATTCCGTTGCTGGTAGCTGTTTCCTTGTCGGAAAGGTCAGCGGCCGTGCCACGACCTAAACTGACCCTTGCACTGAGGAAAACGAAGGAAGAAAAAAATATATAGAACGCAGTTCCACCTAGATTTGAACCCAGGCCTCTCACGCGACCGTCTAAAGTGCTATTACTCAGCCACGGAACTCTGTTGCTGTTCAGCGAGTCTAGGCACCAAAAGGTCCGTAGGCTGGTTGCAACAAACGTGGGGACGACCTGACCCAGGAGGTGGGTCTCATCACGCCGGGCAAATATCTTTAGCAGCGAATATCCTGGGCATGGAATACACCAATCCGGTTTCCACCCTCATCCGCCAGTTCATATGACACCTGCCCAATTTTCCGACGGACTACTGCGCTATAAAACACAGGCGCTAGCTTGGCTGCAAAGCGGTTTGCCGCACTGCTAAGTACGTGATTACGTACAAAGACTCTTTGCCCGGGAGTAAACTGTTGTGTACGCGTTCTCAGGTTATAACGTTGCGCTCCCTTGCTGTACGCCTCGCTTAGTTTCGCTTTGACTCGGTCGTATGCGATACGCTGCCTGTCGCAGGGTCGGAGCGTTACCTCGCCATCTTCGAAAGCCTTTAATTTACGCAGCAGAGCATACTCTGATCCGTGCCTTACTGGTTGATAAC
Source organism: Oxycera nigricornis (assembly GCA_963942545.1). Classification (NCBI taxonomy): domain Eukaryota; kingdom Metazoa; phylum Arthropoda; class Insecta; order Diptera; family Stratiomyidae; genus Oxycera; species Oxycera nigricornis. The sequence continues at coordinate 46,620,572 of OZ012659.1, forward strand.
CGAACATCAGGAAGTGCGGCGAGTATCCTGTTGAATCGTGTATCACATGTCGGAACGCGGCGCAGGACTCCGCAAGATGCTCATCCCACTCGCGATGATCTTCGCCAACATATGAGCGTATAGCGGCTAGCGTGGATTGGTTGGTGCGTTCTGCGGCATTTGACTGGGGGCTATATAAGGGCGTGAAGCAATGTTCGACCCCAAAGTTGTTTAGCAGCTGGGTGAAAATTTTGGAGGTGAACTGAACGCCGTTGTCCGTGTGCAGGATTTCCGGTACCCCATAGGTTAGAAATATTTCACTTGTTAAAAATTTGACCATGTTTTCTGCGGTGGCTTTCACCATGGGCTTGAGCCAAATGAATTTGGTGTAGTGGTCTAGCACGACTAACAAGTAGACATTACCACTCTTAGAACGTGGATAGGGCCCCATAAAATCAATGAAAATTCGCTGCATTGGTCGTTCGGAACATCGCAGTAAACCCATTGGAGGTCTCATCGTGCGATTAGATGGCTTGCATTGTTTGCACGTAAGGCAAGAAGCAATGTGGCTACGAACATCATTAGCGATACTAGGCCAGTAATAATTCCTACGTAATAGCTCCAGTGTCTTTCTTATTCCTCGGTGCGAAGCCATAGGTTTATCATGGGCCTGGGAAATAAGTTCCTTGTGATAGCTTTTAGGAACCCATAATTTGCGTTGCGGTATGTCCAAAAACAAAGAACTGTTAGAAGTGGTCTGGATGTAGACTCGCCCTTCCTCCGTGAACAGATTTTGGTAACGCTCTGGGCTTGCCTTAATCTGTGTGATCAAGTCCAGGTACTCCGGATCTAAAAAGGCGGTATCTGGGATAACTTCAGCTACATCCGTGACGAGTTCACTCAAGGTATACGATCTGGATAGTGCATCAGGTACCACGTTTTGCGTACCTTTTCGATGCTCGATGTTGAAGTTGAACCCCTGCAGCTTCAAGCTCCAACGGGCCAATCGGCCAGATAAGTCCTGTTGTGACATAAGCCACTTAAGACTGGCATGATCCGTGATGATGGTGAATGGCAACCCCTCAACGTAGGCTCTAAAACGCTTGACACTCTGCACGGCAGCCAAACATTCAAGTTCAGTTATACTGTAGTTTCGTTGGGCAGAATTCAGCTTAGTGGACATATACGCGATCGGGTGCTCCTCACCATCGTCATCTTTTTGGAAGAGGACACTTCCGATGCCCGTAATGCTAGCATCACACTGGATGTAAAAATGTCGCGTGAAATCTGGGTTGGTCAGGACTGGAGCGGACACGAGTAGTTCCTTCGTCTGGATAAAGGCCAGGTTAGCAGATTCGGACCACACGAATGGTTTTTTGATTTTAAGAAGGTCCGTTAGTGGTGCTGTAACTGCTGCAAAGTTCGGAATAAACCGTCTGTACCAGCCTGCCATACCCATGAACCTCCGGATATCTTTGGCCGTTCGCGGTACGGGATAGGCCAGGATGCCAGATACTTTCTCGGGGTCAGTACTGAGTACCCCATCACTAACTACATAGCCTAAGTATTTGATCTCCTTTTGGATGAACTTGCTCTTCTCAACGTTTATCGTGAGGTTTGCTTTTTGGAGTAAGTGGGCAACTGTGGACAACAGCTTAAGGTGCTCGTCCAAGGTTGAGCTTGTTACCAGCAAGTCATCCAAGTATACAAAAACCTGATCATGCAGTTCGTGCGGTATCACTTTGTGCATCAACCGGCACATTGTCTGCGGTGCATTACACAAGCCGAACGGCATGACTGTGAAATGGTACAGGGGTCTCCCAGGGATGGTAAAGGCGGTTTTTTCCTTAGCGCTCGCGTCAAGCGGAATCTGCCAGAAAGCATCCTTCAAATCCAGACTGGTGATGTATCTGGTGTCTTGCAGCCTGGCCAGCAGGCCCTCAATGAGAGGAAGCGGGTATGCGTCTTTGAGAGTCACTGCATTCAAGCGTCTGGCATCTAAGCATAGGCGCACTTTTCCAGGTTTTCTCACCAGCGTGACGGGGGAACTCCAAGCGCTGTGGCTTTCTTCAATTACCCCCAGAGACAACATTCGATCGAGTTCGTCATACATCAGCCTCTGCACCACTGGGGAAACCGCATAGTGTCTTTGTTTGATAGGCACTGCTGTGCCGGTATCAATAGAGTGTGACAATAAATCAGTTTTTCCCAAACCCAACTTATTAAATGATGGAAACTGCTGTTTGACGAAATCGAGACGCTTCTGCTCTTCCGGGGACAAGTGATGGAAGCCACTGGATGTCGGTGTCGTAAGAGCATCAACGACAGCTAAGGGTACAGGGGTAATTTTAAAGGCATTCCAAAAATCCATGCCAAGATAAATGGGATTGGCTAGCGTGGGCACTACCAAAAATACGAAAGAGAGTATGCGGTTATTGCACTGCACTGGAACCTTGACGAATCCCAGGATAGAGGCACTTTGACCCGCCGCAGTTTCAACCTTGCCATTCATGGTGTGCAGGTAGAGATCTAAATCCCTGATGAGTTCAATGGACCCTTTTCCTAGTATGCTGACAGTGGCCCCACTGTCCAACAGACCGATAAGTTTCCGCCCTTTGATTGTGATTTGAGCAAAAGGGCGGTTGTCTCCGTGCTGCGTTACGATAGTTTCCAGGCAGGCACTTCGTAGGTGTTTACGATCTTCAAAATATTTCCAAGCCCGAAAAAAACGTGGTGCTCGAGGAGTTTGAGGTTGTTTAGGAGAACTGTTTACTGATAATACAGTCTGGGTGACAGCGTCAACAGTCTCCACAGTCTGGACTCCAACGTCACACATAAAAGGGGTGCCTATTAGACCCTCCGCCTTAGCTCGGGATCCGTATTGGCAGCAGCTTCGGTCGTCTTCGCTGTTGGTCTCCGGCTCTGGGGAGCACTTGAGGTTCCGGCCTTCCTCATTCCCCATTGCCCGTTTCCCGATCGACAATTCGGACAAGTTGGTTTCACGGTATTGGGTCTTCCACAACCGTAGCAAAATTGCCGCTGGTGTGATTGCGGACATTCCATGAAAGAATGACCCAAATCCTGGCAATTCCAACACACACGGTACTCGTTCGCGTCACCGTGGCGTCGATCAGCCTGCGGGTGGAATTCTTGGTGTGGACGCTGTGCTTGATAACCAGACTGGTCAGGCGGCATCAGAAGTCTAGTCCGAGCTGGTGTGGGATCGAAATGGCAGCCTGTCATCGCCTCGACTGTATCTTCTCGCATCCAGTCTTCTTCTGCATATACTTCATTTAATGCTAGTGATCGTCTGTGAGAGGGTCGATTTTGATGGAAAGCGCTGTTCTGGCCTGTGTTTTTCCCGTCGGGCCACCATGTCGCCTCTACAGCAACGCATCGTCGAATTAGTTCTCGAACCGATTGGAACTCCAGTCCGGCCAAATGATGACTCAACCTAGGATCCATGTTCCTTAATAGAACATATTGAATGTCGGCATCCGGAAGAGGATTTTTTAGTTGCACCATTAGCTCTTCGACGGCATCGTAAAAATCTCGGAAAGCTTCCTTCGGCCGCTGGGTCCTAGCATCTATAGCTCTTCGTATGTCCACGTCCGACCGTCTGGCCTCAAATCGCTCGCGTAAACCTGCAGACAGGTGACTCCAGAGTGGTATAGGAGTTATTTCCAGATATCGCCAGTACCATTCTTCAGCTGGCCCTTGTAGGAGGATATGAAGATCCATTGCCAAATTTTCTCGGGACACACCATAAATATTGGCCAAATGTGTAGCCCGAAAAATAAATCGGTCAACACCCATTCCCTGAGAAGTTCCATCGAACTTCAGGTTCCACTTCGTCATCGGAAGATGAACTGCAGATCGGCTGGGATGCACCATGGTGCTGGATAAGTCTGGATTGGGTCGGTGAGGTGTGGACTCTCGACCTTCTCGCGCTAGTACTGGGGTCGTGGTGGCACTTGAAGTTTGGTTGCCAGATGGAGCAAACATCACTTCCGCGTCCCGTGTCTCCCTATGGGGCTGTCGTGCAGCTGTATCTACGGGTGAAAGCGTGAGGCGGTCGAAACCACGTGTGAGACGAACTATTCCCGAGTCGTCCGGACGACGCACTGTGTTCGGCATTGCAAAGGTTCTAAACTAATAATTAAATCAATGAATGAAAAATCCTCAATAAAATATTTTCCTTTCGAAATTAAGAAAATAGATAAATTTAAACTGAAACGAAACCAAACTCAAAAAAAATCGTGTTTTAAAATGCGTTGGATAGATTAAGTTTGTTTGTTTGTTTTTTTTTTTTCAGACTCAGTGCCCCTAACCCTGTAGAAAGGAGAAGAAGGAAGGCCCCACGTGGGGAATAATTTTGTTGCGCTGGATTAAGTTTTTTGAAAAGAATCCTAAAGGTTTCCAAACGTTATATTCGTATTGTTCCAACACAGCACCGATGGCAACATTTGAAGCGTCTGCAGACAAAGCCATCAACGCATCGCTTTTTGGATGTGCCAACAAAGAGGCTTCACTGATTAGGTTTTTGCTTGCTTCAAAATCCTGTTGCGATTCGTCTGTCCAGTGAATGGGTCGCTTATCTCATTTTCGCGAATCTGTGACGAAATTATTTAATGGTGCTAATATTTGGGCAGCATTCTTTAAGAATCGACGATAAAAATTGAGTATACCCAAATAGCTTCGCAACTCCAATATGGTGGAAGATTTTTTATAATTCTTGATCGCCTGTATTCTGCTGGGCAATGGTTAAATCCCGTTGCTGTCGATCGAATATCCCAGATATTCTACTCGACTAGCTCCAAAAACATATTTCGATAGGCTAGCCTTCAACCCGAATTTGCGAAGACGTTCGAATAGTTTTTTAATATGTTGAATATGTTCGCTATAATCCCGCGATGCGACCAAAATATCGTCCACGTATATGAAACAAAAATCCAATCCGCGCAAAGCCGTATCCAGTAATCGTTGGAAGATTTGCGACGCATTGCACAGCCCAAAAGTCATACGACATAATTCGAACAATCCGAACAGTGTCACTACTGCACTTTTGGGTATATCTTCCTCGCGTATCGGGACCTGATGATATGCGCGCTCAAGGTCTATAGTGGAAAATATTTTTGTGCCGTTCAGCATATGTGCGCAATCCTGTATATGAGGAACAGGATAGCGGTCTGGCGTAGTTACTGAGTTAAGACGTCGATAATCACCACACGGTCTCCAAGTGCCTGATTTTTTCATTACCAAATGCAGCGGACTGGACCGCGGACTGTATGATGATCTGCAAATGCCTTTAGAGATTATATAATCAAATTCTCTCTTCGCGGCTGCATATTTATCAGGTGGTAAGCGTCGTGGGCGTTCTTAAATCGGAGGACCTGTAGTGATTTTTTGATGATACACTCCGTGTTGCTCCCCAGAGATGAGATTCAACGAAGTAGTAAGCTCTGGGTACTCTTTTAAAAGTTGTTGGATGCCGTCGTCTTGTACTATAGATGTAACGACACTGCAGTTGTCGGCATTGGTTTTTCCAAAAGTATATAACTGCGTGTTGCCATCGACGAGGTGCTTGTTTTTAAGATCTACTAGAAGATTCAAAGCTCGAAGAAAATCTGCTCCGATTATAGCTCGTGGTACATCGGCTATATGAAAGTACCATTCCATGCGTCTACGTAATCCTAAGTTTATATTTAAGAGCTGCTCATTGTATGTGTTGATGACTGTATTATTTGCTGCATACAGTTTTAGGCTGGATGGTGATGTCCGTTTTTTAAAGTCATTTCGCGGGATAAGTGAGGCGCCAGCACCTGTGTCAATTAGAAATAACGTGCCAGAATGTCGACCGCTGACTACTAAACGGTGTCTTTCTATCTCATCGCCGACCACAACACCGCTGGACGACGGCAGCTCCAGTTTTCCGGTTTAACTGTGTGACTGCATGATTTCCGGCATTTTCGCGCTTGCTCCCCATAACGGTGATGGTAAAATCAAATGCGTAGAGTATTTTGAAACCGCTGTCTTGACGAAGATCTGGAACGTGAATTTTTACGTGAGCGGGTGTTAAGTTTTTTAAACTCTTCTTTGATTTTATGGAGGCGCCGAGTTAATAAGTCGACTTGTCCCGAGTTTTCCGGTTGCTGGACTACCGTTGAAACTGAAGGCCACGCATTGTAGGAGTATTTGGTCCACCATTTCTGCCAAAGCGTCTGTGTCTACATGAGCCGTAACAGTCAAAATGGCACGGACACGAGCAAGAAGGTGACGCAACCAGAGCAAACGTATAGCGTTATCAGAAAGCTGATCACCAGCTAGTGACTTCATTTCGCGTACTAACTGCGATGTTTTTTATCGCCTAATTCCAATTCCGTCAGCACTTTTATGAGTTGACTTTCCTTTGATTCGGCGAACCGTACAATTTGTTGACAGAGGTAAATTGCCAGTGGGACGAGAAATGTAAATGCGTCGGATTGGTTTCGCTGCTGATACAAGAAGAAGTATTTATTCACGTTTTGTTTGACATTTCTTCGTTACAGTTTAGTAACGTAGCGCCAAGTGCACTACGCGTGACCTATATTTGTTAAGGTGTAGCTTACACCTGCTAGTTAGAATTTGCATTTAATTCCAACAATTTCCCTAAATACAAACTCTAACTTATGTATTCCTTTAAAGCATAAGGTAATTCAATTAAATTCAGAATAAATTAAATTGATGGAGAAAATATTTGCATACAGTAAAAATAATTCAGACTAAGCCTAACAGTTTACTTAACATTGCCTGTTTATTGCTGACAACCGCTTTCGTGAAAATGTCTGCCACCATTTCATTCGTTTGCAAATATTTGATTTTGATTTGACCGCTCTCGATTTTCTCACGGATGAATTTCGATTTGATTTCGATGTGCTTTGTCCGTGAAGAGTAAGCGAAATTCGATGCCAACTGAATTGCACTTTTGTTATCGCAGTGTATGACCATTTGTTTCGGTGAGTCGATAAAAAGTTCGGTTTCAAGCCTTTTCAACCATATCGACTCTTGAATTGTTGCGACCATCGCCAGTAATTCAGCTTCCGTGGTTGACAACGCTATGGTCGGTTGCCGTTTCTTTCACCATGATACTGCCGCACCCTGTGCAGTAAGCACGTAGCCGTCGACTTTCGTTCGTCTAAATCGCTTGCCCAGTCAGCGTCACTAAATCCTGCAATTCCTTTCGACGAATTGTCGTAAATGAGTTTCCTTTCCACAGTTCCTTTAAGGTAGCGAAACACACGTTTTACCGCGGCCCAGTGTGCTTTCCCTGTATTGGTACTGTAGCGACTCAGCAAATTCACAGCAAAGCAGATATCTGGCCGGGAAATCTGTGCCGAAAATAGAAGGCTGCCAATCGCTTGCTTATATGGCAAGTTTTCCATTTCACGCTTCTCTCTTTCACTGGGCACATATTCCACGATACCTTTTGATTCAAGTCAAGTGGGGTTGTGACTGGATTGCAATCACTCATGCCAAAGCACTCCAAAATGCTCCTGATGTATTGTGCTTGATCAATCACAATCGTGCCGGCCGTTCTGTTTTGAGTGATGCGTATGCCAAGTACGGACGATGCATTTCCCAAATCTTTCATCTTGAAATTTCGTCTTAGTTTATCCTTCAACTGTTGTGTAAGCTCGATATTATTTGAGAAAATCAGCACGTCGTCAACGTAAATTGCAACAATAAGCATCTTCTTACCATTGGCTAAGTGGTAAATGCACTGATCGGGCTCTGACCTTTTCAAGCCAAAATTGATTAGCACGTCATTGAGCTTTTGGTTCCACATTTGACTTGACTGCTTCAGCCCATACAATGATTTTTCGAACTTGCACACACGTTTCGAACCATCATCAAACCCTTCCGGTTGATTCATGTAGATATCTTCCTTCAGATCACCGTTGAGAAACGCAGTAACGGCGTCCATCTGCTGAATATCCAAACCGTACTTCGCCGACATTGCCAATAAGAAACATATCGATGTATACTTTACGACTGGCGAAAACGTCTCTTCGTTATCGACACCTTCCTTCTGCGAATACCCTTTCACGACGAGTCTCGCTTTGTGTCGAATCACTTCACCACTAATATTTCGTTTGGCTTTAAACACCCATTTGCATCGAATAGCTTTTTTATTTTTCGGCAAATTGACCAATTACCACGTTAGATTATCACGCAACGATTTAATTTCGTCGTTCATTGCGCATTTCCACGATTCAGCATTCGGACCGCGGCTGTAGCGGTGATAAATCCATTTTTCTCCTGGCCCGACGAAATGAGATCAACGGAACGAAAAGGTGGTACTTGAAGTGACGAAGTGATATTAAACCATCCTAATTTCAATAAGCGGTTCAGTCAAAAACGGAAATAAAAGGCTTTTTAATCTATCCAGCTTGCAATTAACGGTTTGTTGTTTGCGAAGATAGACCGGTGCAGTGATGAAAACGCGAAACACGAACGACGTACCTACGGGACGCATCAGTGCTTTGAACGGCTAAAAAAGTGTTTTCGAAAGAAAAGAATGTGCATCGTTAGCAACGATCGTCGAAGGAAGATGTATATAAAAAACTGTTGAAATATCTCCATAGCTTTCATAGATTAGGAAAAGATCTAGCAGTAAAAGACTGATAAGTTTTGATTATTCAAATTAGAGCATCTGCAAGTTTAAAAAAAAAAATCCGTACAGCTTCGAAGTGATCGTGAAGTGTAGGAAAGTTTTTGCCAGCTTTAACCGTGGATTCAATAATACTGATTATCGAACGATCGGTCGTATTTATGGTAAAAATGAAATATGCCCGAAATAAACCTGAAATGGTGAGAACTCGCAAATCGCACATGTCTCCGGTAGTAGTTTCGGTATTGAATTTTGTTATACAAAGGGATCAGCAAACGATGGCCGAAGAGAAGTCTTTCTGAGGGCGATCCAAGATGCCCACACTTGATTTTTGTTATACCTGATAGAGTATAACTAATTTTTGGCCACTTGAACATTATGCTGGTTACTGCATCAAAACATAAATCAATTGACCCATTCCTCCTTATTTTTGATTTCATCGTTCACAACACTAGCGCGGTTGGTTTTAATCGCAATTGGTAATTGGATATCCTGTAGCAAGAGATTTACCCAAAAAAAACGAATAAAGGATGGTCTTGGTTAGCAACGAAATTTTGATTAGAACTAACTAACCCGCCTTCAGTGTGTTTACGCCCGAACGTGCTCACAGTTCACAGTTCATGCTAGTGCTCACAGTTCATGCTAGTGGTGATCATATTCGTTGCGGCCTCGATGTGTGTGCTTAGGTGTCTGTGCGGAAGGACTTAAAGCATCTCTCTAGTACCATTTCATATTTGAAAAATGTTTATGTTGCATGGACACAGATGCCAAGTGAAGGGAGTGTAATCGTTTTTTTTAGATTATTTACATGGAAATGCTAAGTAAGTCAAAGCATAAATTATTATATAGCACTTACATACTGTAGAAGAACCAAAATAAACTGACTGTAATCATTTTTAGAATTTAAGGCTCAACATCATGTAGGAATAATTCTAGTTCCTAAGTGAATCACAAAATTATGAGTCTAAAAGTGTTAATATAAAAATAAATTAAGAAAATACAACAGATTGACATATGTAGCTATAGACACGTTGAAAGCAAAAATAAAACATTTACAACATAGAAATATTTAAAAAAATCTAAACCATCCTTAAAGTAAAGTTTTAACTCTTATATACCTTAAAGTAGTTTACAATAATTACAAATCAAATTTTCTAGCGGTTCACCTCTTTAATTATATTTTTCGCTGGTAATTTGTACCTATTCGAAGTAGAATGAATAAATTTATCATGAATTGAATAATCCAGAGTTTGCTTGAGGGCTCTCTCTCTTCAATGACCTCCATTTCCAACAGCTAACGGACTAGACCGGCCAAGGTGAGTAGTGTTGGGCCTAGTGCGCACAACACATGCGGACACGCAAGCGCTAGGCCATGGTAGGGCGGGCCCAGGCAGCGACATCTGCGCCTGGCGAGTTCCGCTGAAGCTCGTCTTCCAATGCGAGAGTGGCACGGCCACCCAAGAGATTGTTTCGGTACGCGACAGTCTTTCGTTTTCTTTTCTTTCTTGCCTGTTTTTTTTTGTTTTGAGTAGCTTCGGAATTCCACCAATCGACCAATGTAACGTCAAGATTTTTTTTCTCTCTCGGGCAGCCCTTGTACGCGGTATTATCTCGGTATGCGCGCGAGAATTCTTTGTGTAAAGTAACGTAGGAGGTATAGCCTCACAAGATGAATAGTTTGCTTTGTAGAATGAATTTTTTTTGTCGGTATGTAAGCGGGCAATTTGATGGCTGAATCTCTGGAAATGAGATTCGGGACTGATGCTAGAGAACGCACCCACGACGATACGCGCCGAGCTGAGCTGGCCTGCCAGCAGCCATCACTCCTCTAACTAGGTAGAGGCCGAACCCAAATTCGTCTGAACGACACATGGGCTCGTTGCCTCGTCCCGGAGACTTAACGTCCATTGAGGCCAACAAGACGAAAGTCCTGTTGGCTTGAAATTTCGAAGCGACAACGTTCGCTCGTACTCGTTTCATTACAAATGTGACATCTGCTGATTGGCAATTCGTTCAGATCGGCGCACATAATCTGGGATTTCGAGATCTTCATCTGGCACGTAGTTTGATGTATTATCAGTTCCATTGATGAGTGAATCACTGTTTCCAATGCTCGATGAGTTTGTACTAGATGCGATGATTTCGTTGACAATGGATAATTCATCTTTTCTCTCCACGCCCTCTGAATTGACATTGTCAACTTTCAATTCAACCTCATCATCGTTTTTGTAATGGCTTACTACCGGCAATTGAGAAGAATTAGTTTTATCTTTGTTGATATTAATTACCTGTGAACTTGGCTCTTCGATGAAGACAACATCACGGCTAATTAAGATTTTCTTCGTTTGCTTGTCATACAATCGAAACGCTTTCGATTCACAACAAATACCAAGGAATATGCATTCTGTTGATTTTGCATCCAATTTCTTGCGTTTTTGTTTTGGCACATGAGCCATTGCTTTGCATCCGAAAATTCGCAAAACACTCAAATTCGGTGCTTTGTTTGACCAGATCTCCTCCGGCGATTTGAATCCAATTGATCAACAGGAAGTTCGAATAATTATGTACGCTGCGGTATTCACGGCTTCGACCCAAACCTTTTTTGGCAAATCAGCATCAATCAGCATACAACGCACCTTTTCAACGATTGTGCGATTCATTCGCTCCGCCATTCCGTTTTGTTCTGGCGTGTACGCGGCTGTTGTTTGATGTTGAATCCCGCTTCGGACACAGAACTGACGTAAAGAACTGTTGACCTATTCTTTTCCATTGTCCGTACGAATCGTTTTAATCCGCATTCCAGTCTGACGTTCGACAAAGTTTTTAAATCGAATGAAACACTCGAAAGCTTCCGATTTCCGCTTCATTATAAACACGAACAATTTTTTTGAAAAATCATCCAAAAAGGTAATGAAAAATCGACCACCGCCGGAAGAATTGACCGACATTGGTCCGCAAACGTCTGTATGTACTGATTCCAATAAGCGTGTCGCACGCTTTTCTTCGTTTCTGGTCGTTTGTCTCGTTTGCTTTCCTTTAACGCACGTTTCACAAACAATCGCCTCAGAAAAATTCATCTCGGGTATTGAATTTTTCTTTAAAATTTTCAACTTGTCGATTCCGACGTGCCCCAATCGGCGGTGCCAAATTTGCGAACACTCACTTGTTTTGAAGGCGATCAAATTTAATAAGTTTTTTTCGGCCGCATCACTCACGACACTCGAACTGGCAGTTCGTACATGACTTAATTTAAACATGTTGTTTTCTAGCGATGCCGTCGCATCCAATATTCCATGGCGATTGAAAATCTTGCATCCATTTTCGTTAAAATTCACTTTATTGCCATTTTTCACCATTTGGCTTACCGATAGCAGATTTGCACACAATTTTGGCACATACTGCACGTCCTTTAGTGTTGCAGTTTTACCCTTCGGTAAGTTTGGCTGCGCTTGGCCAACATACTCAATTGGTACTGTTGCACTGTTCGCTACCACGATTTCTTTGTGTTTCGCTTCAGTTTTGTTGTTCAGAAACGATTTGAACATCGTCATGTGCGCTGAAGCACCCGAATCTATCAACCAATCGCGTGACGCTCGATCGTTTGCCAAAAACGATGAAAACATAACTGTATCGCTTTTGCTTTTCTTTTCGTTTTTTGCAATGCTTGGCAATATGGCCTTGCTCACCGCACTCGTAGCAACTGAATTTTTTCTTTGGTTTGAACTTCTGTTTGTTCACTTTTGCCACCATAACACTTTCACTCAGCTGCGGACTTAATTGCGTTTCTTGCAACAATATTGTTTTAATTGCATCGGCTCTCAATGAACCCCCAGAATTCTCGATTCCCATGACCATTGCACGATATTCTTCGATCAAACCACCAAGCAACAAAGAACCAGCGACTTCGTCATCAATGTTGAATCCAGCGCGTTTTACTTTAGACCACAACAGCATTTTTCGGTTCACGTAGTCTTCCATCGACGTACAGTTACTTAGGTTGAGCGTAACGAGTTGATGTAGAATCGAAATTTTTCCCCGTGTGTTGTTATCTTCGAATGCAGTAGTTAAACTTGTTCACGTTTCTTTCGCTGTATTGGCATCACTAATGTACGAATATATTGCAGGATCCAACAACAATGTGATTTCAGACAAAGCCTTCAAATCGTTTTTCCATTTCTCGGAGCTCGCATCTGCTGCCAATTCCCATTCCGTGTACGACCACAAATCCTTTATCGCCAGATATGATTTCGCCGCTATTTTCCAAACATCAAAGTTTTCACGTCTTCGCAATTTCTCGATTGAAATCTGTTGAGTTGCCATAGCGGTTTCACCTTCTTGTTTATCAGTATACCTTTTGTATTTCTCGCCAAAAACGAATCCTTGGGCCCATAACCTGTTGACAAAGGTAAATTGCCAGTGGGACGAGAAATGAAAATGCGTCCGATTGGTTTCGCTGCTGATACAAGAAGAAGTATTTATTCACGTTTTGTTTGACATTTCTTCGTTACAGTTTAGTAACGTAGCGCCAAGTGCACTACGCGTGAACTATATTTGTTAAGGTGTAGCTTACACCTGCTAGTTAGAATTTGCATTTAATTCCAACACAATAAGATCTCGTATGATTGCCGTGTACTTTAGGCTGTCTGGTGGCTTTTCTACTATATCTGCGATTTGCTCCAGAATAGCAGAATCCAATGATGCGATGATCAAATTAAATTTCGTTGAATCTGTGACGATGCGGTTGTTTTTTAACTGCGCGTCGACTTGCGCGAACCAAAGCGTGGGTCGCCGTTGCCAAAATGGCGGCAATTTTACTTGATGGATAGCGTCCAAATGCACGATGCTACTATCACGTTCGTTTTTCTGATTTGACGTTCCTGCTTCCGTATCGTAATATGCGTCCTAATTTTTGGACGCCTGTTCAGGGGACGCCATTTTTGTTGGAAACTGTAAACGTCGCACTTGAAAGTCTTTGGTTGCGAAAACACGTGATGCAGTTTTCACCTTTATTCGTTATTTACACGAAGCGGACGCACTTTTATATGTTCTTTTAACATGCGGTCACTATTTGTAGGTATCTAGCTTTATAACAGTTTATTGTAGATTGGAGTACTTAACAAAGATTACAAATATTTCATGTGAAATGTATGCACGACGAGGCAGCGTACGCGAGAGTCGTCCGCACGGCGCGGTGGCTGACAAGGGAGTAGAACGATCCTTTTGCGGCCATCTTGCATGAAGAAGAATTCATCGGTGCTGCCATGGTGCAATTATATTCTCGTGACAGCTACATCATAAAATCATGTGTGAATTTTCCCATCGTTTGGGTCAAGTTGTTTGTTTTGAACTAGCGTCAATCCGCTGGCGATGATGAGCACAGAGTTATAGATCATATACATAGCCTATGATGACCAGTGACAATATGTAAAGTTGTAAGTTTATAAGATTTGGATTCTGTAGATATGTTTGGCAGTTGACAAAATAAGCAAAATTTACTCGATTTAAGAAAAATTAATGAAAATATAATGAAAGATGAATGTGGAATTATATTATTTTCAATATTGATTCACTTGTAATTTGGCGCCCTTTAATTTTGGCGCCCTTTAATTTTGCACCTATGGTAGCACCGCCCCTGTGTATAACAATGGTTTATTTCATAGTATTTCATCCTCTGACGCAATATTTTACTACACCAGCCGCGAGGTGCGATCCTTGAGGTTCACACGGTCAACTGCCCAGTAATATCTACATAAATATATGAAATATTAAACACAAAACTATTTATGAAAGTAGTACTACTTTAAATAATAATAATAAGAGGTATCATAACAGTAATTGAAATGAGTTAATATCAATCATATCATCTAATGGAGCGTCCATTGATTACGTAAGGCTTATGGTGGATGGGCGTGGATTGGTTTGCTTGAATATTCACGAAGGTCAATACGAGGTGGGCAGGCTACAAAGCTTTTCTACGTTATTTGTTATTTTAATATCGATGTTTGAAAGACAAAAGAACGCTAGCCGAGATGAATGCAGTTTTGGGTATTACGCCCACTTTTCTCGCGAGGTGGCTTTTTTAAATAATTTTGCTCAAAATTGCCATGACTTCGGCATAAAAAATTGAATTTGTATTTTTTTACGATTTTACATCACTAATAATTATTTCTTATTTTCAGCTGAACTTGAAAAACTGTTGTGAATATGCAGTCAATGATCAGTTTAATTGCATGTCAAAAGTAATATGCTATATACATAATGATTGCGGAAGTAATCTTAATCTTAAATCTTATGAACACCAAAAAATAGATCTGCTAGAAGCTACATTTTTTTATTTGATGAAAGCCTTTTAAAGGATATGATCTTGCAAAGTATTGACTAAAAAACATTTTACCATTCAAAGCGTTGATTAAAAATGCAAATTGGATTGAAATTTTGTTGGCTCTCAAAATCTAAGCAGTTTTTTTATTAAAATTAAAACTCTGTGAAAACTATTCAAGATATGCTCAAATTATGCAAATATTATAAAACTTTGAATGACATTACAAACAAGTCCTAAGAATAAAATATATAAGGTAATATCATTTGTATGAACCCTATTAACATGGTAACTTTGAATGAAATTTTTATTTAATTTTTTTTTTCAAAATCACGTTAAAAGAGTAGGAATGTATAACTTTTATAAACATTTATTACTGAGCTGTACATATCAGGTTAAAAATTTATTTTTAATGAAAAAAACCCATAAATTTTCACATTTTCTTTCATTAAATAAAAAAAGGCTCAACCGATTTTTATTAAGATAAAAACATCCCAAAATTTATTCTTTCTGGAAAAAAACCTTATTTTCGTGTTTTTTTATAAATTAAAAAACGACTCAAACGAGTTTTTGAAATTTTTTTATTGGAATCACGAAAAATGTCAATACGTATCAATTGACACCTAAATCATGCAAATTCTATGTTTGGTTCATGAGATATAGCGCATGACAGAAATGACCTTCAAAGCGTCAAAACAACAACGGTCTCATATACTGGGAAGTTAAAAATATTTTCCCATCTTGGGTTTGTAGTTTTTTTGGTATACGTCTTTGTTAAAAAAATGATTCCATAGTCTTAGCCACATAATTGGAGTTTTTATTTTTCACGGCAGAGCCTGAGCGTACTTGGAAAATGTATCAATTATTAATAACCGAAATTTATAACCGCAATCAAAAAAGTGGTATAAAATTCGGAGAATCATTAATTTAAGTTCAGTTTTTTTTAAAAAAATTGTAAGGAAGCTGATGTAGTTAATGACTGCCAAATAAATATATATATTTTTATAATTTCAACCCTACGTTAAATTTATTAACTGGAGCCCAACGCGGGGCTGCTCGAGTCGCGTTCCAACAAAAATTTCCTACACCTATAATCTTGATAATCAACAACCCTGAGATTGGAGGAGTCAGCCAGATATTTTTAATCGAAAGAGAAAGTAAAGCACTAATCGACATCCGGGCAATCGCGAAAAATCGAGTACCATCGCGAATAAAAATTGCAAATAACCAAAACGCGAAATTCGTTAGATTACCAGTGGTGATACAATCAAAAATAAGCCAAGGAAGTGGCCCGAATCAAAGTAGGGCCCAAGTACTTGCGAATAACCACATCAGAAAAAGAAGGACAATCAAAATTGACGCCCAGAGCAGCCCGAGAAAAACCCACATACATGGAAGCAGTAGCAGTAGTGTTCAAAAGTGACAAAATCCTTAGTGTTGCTAAATTGAATTTTTCTCCAATTTCAAAAAGGTTTTTAGTGATTTAAAATTAAGTCATTTCAATATTGCGGGATCTAGTGTTTTTTTTTACTTCGTGGCTTAATTATATACACCTTATTTCTCCTCGACATTTGTTACGAATCATGTCTATTCCCAATAACCTGATACGTTCCTCTCGTTTAAACACTCCAGTTCGGACAAATCTGACAACAGAACATCGAAAAACTAAAATCTAAACAAAACAAAGATCTTACATACCACAACAAAACAAGGAAACCCTCTAAAAAATATAACGCTGGGGACATCATTTATGTGAAAAGAAAGAAGAGATTAGGTTTAGCCAGGAAACAGTAAGGAAAAACAAAAACACAACAGTTATCACCGAATCTGGAAAAACGATACATGAAAGTAACATACACAACTGACTTCTTTTTATAGACTCGCGCACGAGCTACCCCAAAATCAAAAGCTTTTGGAACACTTACAACTAAAATTTGCGGGAAGATCGTTAGATTTTGTTTGAACCACTTAGAAGTGGGTCGCAGGTAATCCTGGCCACGACGATTTTAACATAATCCAAGATAAATGAATAAAATACTAAAAAACAACTACAACCAAGTCATAATAAACAAGTCATTAACAGATCGAATGAACAATTTGTTGCATGCTCACACTACCACAACTCCCTCCCAGCCAATCATCCTCCATATGCCCCGCCAATTCGGACGCCCCATGCAAGATGATTGCCGAGAGGGGGCCCCGTGCAGAGCACCCACCAACTGTGGCCGCATAGTGGCGATTGTGGAGTAACATTTTTTTTGAAAACCGGCTAGCTCACTGGGTCGTGGGCTTATCAAAAACACAAAACAACTGAAGAACGGGACAAACCGAATCGCGCACAAGCGCACAAGAAACCACGAAAAAAATCACTACATATTAGATTTCACTTTATTCTTAGTTATACTTTTCTTTATACCGTTTGAACAGGTTTTTTTTCCTTTCTCTAATTTGAAATTGTCGTTTATATCATATTTGTTACACTACCATATTATCAATCTCTGGACTCAACAACAGACGTCCATTTACTCATCAACTACTGAATTCGTTATGCATTTTGCCAATTACAAATTAATTATACATTACACTGCATTTATATTTTACAATCTAAAAAACCTGTTACTAGATATGCTCCACTTTTTTCTTTCCAACACAAATATATGTAAAAATCGGCGTCTGTGATCTGGCCAAACAGCTTTCGACGAGGTTACGTTTTTGGGCGTCCGCTGAGAATCCCGACTCCGCCAAATGCGACCCACAGGAGTCGGATAAACGACCGTAAACTGCACTTGCCCACGAAAAATGCACGTGAACATCAAAATCAGCGAGGCTTGTTCGCTAGATTCCAAGACGCCGTTTTCGGTCGACGCCAAAGCGTCAGCGGTGGAACTCCAATCCGACTCGAAATTCACTTCTCTTTTGGGCGTCCGTTGAGAATCCCGAGTCCGCCAAATGCGACCCACAGGAGTCAGATCAACGAACGGAAACTGCACTTGCCCACGAAAAATGCACGTGAACATGAAAATGCACGTGAACATCAAACTCAGCTAGGCTTGTTCGCTAGACTCGAAGACGGCGTTTTCGGTGGACGCCAAAGCGTCAGCGGCGGAATTCTAATCCGACTCGAAATTCACTTTTCCGAAAACGGGCCTAAGTGACGGCGCCGTTAATTCAACGGTAAAACCAAAAAATGAAGATCACTATACTCAGATCAGCCGGTTGTTTTTACCAAATCCATCCAGCTCCGAACGATTCCCGCCTGTGACTCCACGACTTTTCTTCGACTAACAACTCACACTCGCACACACATCTCACCCGGGCTCGAGTCGGCTCATTTTCATGCACATATATGGCAACCCGCAAATTTTGTCCAATTAGATGGACGACCGCACCCAAAGAAAAACCGCTTCTCTCTCGATCACCTCAACTCACCACATCAGAAACGCGTTTCTCACCTCTCTCGAGAGACAGTGCGAGTGATGGATTAGTAATTTGAATTTAAGTACTGCCAATGGCGATTATTTGACAGTGTAACGATGCAATTTAAATTGATTATCGTTTTGGTAGAAAATAAAGAAAATTTTGATAAAATGATCCACAGCAGAACGTGGGAACGACCCGCCCTGAGAAGAGTCTCTCCACAATAAAGTCGGGCTATGTATGAGCTCGACATAATGAAAGATCTCATAGTTCGTAGGAGGCTAGGCAGATGTAGTCAAAACGTCTAAACGTCGAAATCATCATGCTCGCTCAAACGAACCAGGAGGGTTTAACAAAAAGGAATTCTTACGTGAACCTCAGCAGATGTTGTCAAAACTTATTTACGTCGAAATCATCCTACATGTTCACGCAAGTTCCTCGATACGGTATTACGTTAAGGTCACCTACTCAATCGATAGTTTTACCCGAAATAAGCCTTCAAAACTAACTAATTAGTCGAACTAGCCTAAAACAGAAACGGAACCTATTGACGGCTGGTTACTGAGTTTTCAAAAACAATATGAAACACGGGCGTGTTGGAAAGGTGACTAATGAAACAGACTGAAGATCATGAAACTATGGTTAGAAAATAAAAAACAAATGTTCTCACTTCTTGTGAGCCTAATTACATAATCTGATATATACACACCTATATACTAAACCAAAATATTTACATTATATACAGACGTCAACGCTCAACGCGGACTAGTTAAGGGACCCCAGAGGTCGTCAATTTTCTTGCATTTTGTGACTCCAAACCCAATAAGACAAACTAAAGGTATACGGACAGACACTAAATAATGTACAACCTAACTATATACGGTGCAGTACATACTAAGACAGTACACGTCCACACTAATGCAACCGTTACGTCACACGACGAGGCCATTAGGAAAACTCATTGGACTACGAAACAAACTAACAAATAGGGAATCACCTTGTACTAAATACTACAGATATCTACAACCTCACCTTATAATATCTAGAGTTATTTTTATACCAAAACTATGACATACTTATATATGTATGTAAGATATATATACAGATAGGTAGCAACAAAATATACAGGTAGAAGTTAACTGTTAATGTCCTGTGCGTGACATACAACAAGAGTTTTACCGGACATATCCCGAACTTCGTAGGCAACCAGTCCAAAAGGTCGAACAATGATTACCGGCACAAACTTTGGGGCAAGTTTGGCAGAGAACTGATCAACGGCCTTACTCAAGACATGATTACGGACATATACAGATTGACCGGGCTGAAACATTCGGGGCTTACTACGCAAGTTGTATCTGCGTTTACCCTTTAAGTAGGATTCTTGAAGTTTAGATTGGACCTTGATTTGAATATCGCGCATTTTGTCGTTGCGTTCCGTGACACTTAGTTGACCATCAGCTAGAGAGGATAATTTACGTAAGAGAGTGTAGTCAGAGCCATGTCTAATAGCCTGAAATCCGAACATTAGGAAGTGCGGTGAACAACCAGTAGACTCATGCACTACGTTCCTAAATGCAGCCCATGTCTCCACTAGGGAACGGTCCCAATTACGATGGTCGTCACCAATATAAGAGCGAATAGCGGATAGAATAGATTGATTGGCACGCTCAGAAGCGTTGGACTGCGGAGAATATCGAGGATTTAAAACTTGGGTGATATTGTAGTCTGACAGAAGTTGCGTGAAAACTTTAGACACAAATTGCACTCCGTTATCGGAATGAATAAGTTCAGGGACGCCAAAAGTATGGAAAATATTTTCGGAAAGAAAGTTCACAACGGATTCGGCAGTTGCTTTGGGCATAGCCTTAAGCCATAGAAATTTGGTATAGTGGTCTAGCACCACGAAAAGTTGCGTATTTCCAAACTTAAAACGGGGATATGGACCCAGAAAGTCAATGAATAGGCGTTGCAGTGGACGCTCAGAAATACGAATTTGTCCGAGGGGAGGACGTAGAGTTTGGTTATTAGACTTTGTCTGTTTGCAGACAAAACATTGACTATTAAATTTACGGACGTCGAGTTTGAGACGAGGCCAATAGAAATACCGACGCAATATTTCGGAGGTTTTATGGACACCACCATGTGCGGATACAGGGGAGCTATGACTGTGAGAGATAAGAAGTTGTTGGATACTGTCGGGCACCAATAGTTTAGTTTGAGGGATATTTACTTGGTCATCCGACATGACACCGGTATTACTATAAATTTTCACGTTTTGTACCCAAATATTAGAAAATTTATCGGGGTTTTGATGTATGAGATCGATACGTTCTAGATATGAAGGTAAACTAAATGCTGACTCAGGAATTAAAAGATGCAAAGAAGCATGTTCCGGAAGAATTGAAATTAAAGTTTGATCAGAGAGAATAGAGATATTGCCGGCTACAATACCTTCATGTACGCGCGACAACGCGTCTGGGACGAAATTTACGGATCCTTTGTAGTGTTGGATTTGAAAGTCAAATCCTTGTAGTTTGAGACTCCAACAAGCCAGTCTGCCGGAAAGATCAGTTTGTCGCATCAGCCATTTGAGGCTGGCATGATCGGTAATGATAGTAAAAGAAAACCCCTCGATATAGGCACGATTTTTTTTACACTTTGAACAGCCGCAAGGCATTCGAGTTCAGTGATAGTATATTAACGTTTGGCAAAATATAATTTACTGGACATAAAAGCAATAGGATGCTCTTTACCATCCTCATCCTTTTGAAATACCACGCTACCTATACCGGTAGTACTGGTGTCACACTGTATAAATAAGGGATTAATTAAAACTGGAGCCGAAATTAAGGCTTGTTTTATTTGCGAGAAAGCGTTTTCGGCGGAGTCATTCCAATTAAACGAACGCTTACTCTGAAGTAAATCGGTTAGAGGCGCAGTGATGCTGGCGAAACGAAGGATGAAACGACGATACCAACCCGCCATTCCCATAAAACGACGTACGTCCTTAGCAGACCTAGGAGTGTGGTAGTCAACAATACTAGAAATTTTATTCAAATCGGTTTTCAGGATACCGTCACTGACTATATATCCGAGATATTTGATCTCGCGTTGAAGGAATTTACTTTTTTCTACGTTAATAGTAAGGCCTGAGGAAGTGAGAAATTGAGCCCCTTTACTTAATAGATCTGAATGTTCCTCAAAGGTAGCACTGGTAATGAGTAGGTCGTCTAGATAGACGAAAATTTTGTCATGATACTCGTACGGAATGACTTTATGCATGAGGCGACACACAGTTTGTGGAGCGTTGCAAAGACCAAAAGACATAACAGTGAAATGATATAGAGGACGACCAGGGACTGCAAAAGCGGTCTTTTCGCAGGACTCCAAAGATTACGGGATTTGCCAGAAGGCTTCCTTGAGATTTAGACTGGTTATAAATTTAGTAGAATGTAGACGAAATAAGAGACCCTCAATTAGCGGAAGTGGATATGCATCCTTGATAGTGACTTCATTAAGCCGAAGAGCGTCCAGACATAGCTGATTTTCACCGGGTTTGCGGACCAAAGTGACGGGAGAACTCCATGAGCTCTGACTTTCCTCTATAACGCCGAGAGAAAGCATACGATCTAATTCGGAATATAACTGAGATTGAATAATAGGAGACACCGAATAGTGACGTTGTTTAACGGGTTTCGCGGAACCCGTATCGATAGTATGACTCAAAAGGGAAGTTTTCCCCAAGCCACGCTCGTTAAAGGACAAAAAGGTCTGGATAACAAATTGAAGCTGCATTTGCTGCGCTGTAGGTAGATGATGATACACATCGCCTTCAGAGCTAGAAACAGTATCAAGTACTTGTAGAGATGGTAACTGAAAAGGTACGAAATTAAGTGGGTTCCAAAAATCGATTCCAAGATACACGGAATGTGCTAGAGAAGGGACTACTAAAAATCGAATGGGTTTAATTAAATTTCCGAAGGAGACTGAAGTGTGTACATACCCTAACGCGAAGACATATTGTCCAGAAGCAGTACTAATGTGGTGTTTGGAAGAATGCAAATAAAGTTGTAATTTGGATATGAGGTTTAAGGCACCGTGACCTGATACGCTAACGCTAGATCCACTATCGATTAACCCAGAGATTTTATGTCCATTAATGGCTATTTCACGAAAAGGTCGAGAATCCGCAGAAGGATCATCGGAATATATGGAATGTATTACTGCCTTTAGCAGTCTACGAAGTTTATAAAAATATAATGCCATACGTTTACGCCGACGTAGGCGACTATTGGACAGTAGGCGACATTAAGATTTAATAGGTGGATGAACAATATGAGGTGACGTTACAGAAACAGGATCGCTATATATGGACTCAACAGGTACTATAACAGGTTTTAAATTGATATTGAGGTCCCTTTGGATGGTCACATCTCTAGTAGAGAAGAAGAAGAAGAGAAGGTTGGTACCGGATTTACAGACGCGGATTTGCTTCGGGTCTGACTGGGATACGTGGTTTTGGTTGGTCTGACTGATTTAGAGGCATAGTGTTGACGATGACTGGAGTGGATCGATTCCCCACGAACGACACACTCCTTCGCCTATTTCCCGATGGATTGCATTTAGCACAGTTCCATTTCAGGTCACCATCGTGGCCAAAACCAAAACAGAAAAGTTGATTTACCGGGTTTGGATAATTTCCGAAGGAATGCCCACTACGCTTACAGTTCCAACAGATAACTGAGTTAGAAAAGGTTTTGGAAGAGCGAACTGTAGAAGATTCGTCTGCCTGTCTGAATGGATTACCGGAAAAACGACGAAAGTTGATAAGGTCGACGTTTTGTGACCCGGACGTAAGATGAATTTCGTGCACAGAACGCCGCTCGAAAGGAATAGTCCGTCTTACCGGAGTGTTGATGTTCCATACACTCTCGACGGAAATACAACATTGAACTAGTTCGCGGGTGTTGTTAAAGGTGCGACCAGCTAGGTGATCACTCAGGCGGGTGGACATATTACGATATAAGATGACTTCTAGGTCAGTGTCCGATAATGGATGCCGAAGCTGTCAGTCCTTCAACAGCATCAAAGAACTCAATGAATGTTTCAGAAGATTTTTGAATCCGCGTGTCAATACGTCGTCAGATATCCACGTCAGAGGTAAGAGAGCCAAACCGACTCAGAAAAGCATCCTTAAAGCAGTCCCAACCAAAGGACTGGGGATGTAGTTGAAGATATTCCTAATACCAGACAGCTGCTGGTCCACGAGCTAATGAATGGAAACTTGTGATGAGTTCTGCAAACGAAACCTGATATGTGCGAGACAGAGTCTCGACTTGGAATATAAACGTCTCGGCGTTGAGACTAGAGTTGGTTCCATCAAACGTGATGCCCCATTTAAATATGGGTGCATTATGACGAACAGAGGTGTTTAATGTTTCTCTCACAGGTGGAGGAAAACTATGGATATAAGGAACGTCTGGATACGTAGGGGGTGGATATTTCACCTCACCTACAGGTTGTGTCGGACTTACATACCGAAAGTGTTCACCTTGATTCAACATATATGTATAAATCCACAGTGTGGATAGGTTTTCCAGTCACAATATGTTTCGGACTGTTGAAAATGATGGGCGCCTGACATTGTTCGGGCGGAATGTTTATCACCATAAATTGATTAGGTGGGGAACTGAATCCGACTTCAGACACTTGTAGCAAATGATTAATAGAGAAAGGATTGGACTCACTCCCTAACTCGAGGGATGGTCTGATTTCCCGAGACGTAACCGGAGAAGACACCACTTTGGACCAAAATGATTGAACGATATTTCCGATAACTCAAGAAGGCGCTCCAAATTACTCGCTTATAGCGCGGGCTCGAGTCGGCTCATTTTCATGCCCATATATGGCAATCCGCAAATTTTGTCCAATAATAGGGGCGACCGCACCCAAAAAAAAACACTTCTCTCTCGATCACCTAAACTCACCACATCAGAAACGCGTTTCTCACCTCTCGAGAGAGACAGTGCGAGTGGTGGATTAGTAATTTGAATTTAAGTACTGCCAATGGCGATTATTTGACAGTGTAACGATGCAATTTAAATTGATTATCGTTTTGGTAGAAAATAAAGAAAATTTTAATAAAATGATCCGCAACAAATCTTACCACAAATTAATCAAAGGAGCTCCAAAAACGGTTCAGCTATTAGGCAACAATACAAGCTAAGGTTAATAAAAGAGGAGGAGTTATCAAACAACCCCTTGCTAACCCGCAACTGGATGCTTAAGTTATCAAACAATTCCTGGATAGCCCGAATTCAGGAGCTGAACAAAGCATTTTCATTCGAAGCGTGTGGTCGCTGAACGGACAACAAAATTCCGCGAACATGGGAAATGAAACTGCAGCACAAAATTCCCTTAAATGGCCGAAACGATTTGTAGCTTTTTACTATTGTACTTTTGGTTCTGAACGCGACGGGGAACCTCTGCACCACGCGTAATAAATAAATGTTGTTGTCAAAATCACGGATGAATATTTAATTTATATACCGTAATATCAACTAGATGTGGAAAGTATTTGGTCAAATACTTAGCAGAAATCATGAAACATTGCCTAGTCAATGTTGAGTACTTCTCGGCAGGTCATTTAACCTTTTTCAAGAAAGCACTGGCGGGTTTTACCTCCCAAAACAAAGTTTCCTCTAAAGAAGTAACGTATGTATATGCTCCCTTCTCGGCTTTAACTACAGATCACAGGGGCATATTTGAAAACTTGAGACTTAAGTGACGCAAAGAGGAGCTTATCAGATCTTAGGGAAAGTTTTCAACAGTGTTTGTGAACAGAGAATCGACAATAGAATCCTTACAAAGCTACGTGACATCACATACTAAGGTTGTGAACCTTGAAAACATATTCCTGAAAGGACAAGAACGAACACATAAAAATCATCAACACGTTAAAAAGTAATATTATAACAAAAAGATTTTTTCAATGTGTATATCCCTGCGATCGTTTACCTCGGAAAATAAGCAAACCGGCATGAATCATAGCCAGCACATATCCGTTCCAAAACAGTGGCGCTCACTGGATTACATTCTACTTCCCTAAAAAAGGACTAGCTGAATATTTTGACTCGTTTGGA
Source organism: Oxycera nigricornis (assembly GCA_963942545.1). NCBI lineage: Eukaryota > Metazoa > Arthropoda > Insecta > Diptera > Stratiomyidae > Oxycera > Oxycera nigricornis. The sequence continues at coordinate 46,646,079 of OZ012659.1, forward strand.
AAATATCCAATTGAAAAATACTTTAAACAATGCCTAAAATCCAACGGTAAATTATTAATGAACAATAGACAAAGGCTACAAAGCGCATTTTCGACAACTTGCGGGTGATATTGCTGTATTTATCTTTATCCTTGATTCACCAGTAATACCCTTCGTAAATTTCTTAAGCATTCCTAACACTTTGACTTTGAATTTAACGATGATGAAACTGTGAATCTATACCGGAAGTCTATGAAACAGGTTTACTACAAAATGCTGGTGGCTACTGCATTTAATCCTCCAGAAGACAGATTGGAGGTATAGAAGCAGGGATCTAACAGCTTAGGATGCCATTTTTCATTCAATTAACGGTAGAAGTACAATGAATTTAAGCGTAAGTAACAAGTTAATGAAAACGAAGCCGACCAATAATACAATAGAGAAGAAGGAGAAGTTTTGTTCTTTACCCACAAAATCCAGTGGAGATCATGCCGATAAAGAAGCTGTTCGGAATATCAGGATACACAAAAAAATTCAAAAAAAAAATTTTCAAAATCTCGAGTGCCGTGTGAGAATACCTTGCTGAACTATAATTACTACCTAGATGGATTGTTCTAGGGTGTGTCAACATTCGAAGGTAAAATTGTTTCGGTTTGCACGTTTGCCAGTATCAACAACATACGCAGGGTGGATTTCAACATATGAAGACGTGAGAAGTTGAAATTCGAAGAGCAATTATCCGCACAATCAATCAGGTCTTTAAAAACATTCTGGATACGAGTAGTGAAGGTAGTATCCAATTGAAAACCGATGATACATTCAAGCTGTTTGACACAATGGCCTTGTAATCTTGTAATGTTCCACAACAATGCAGCTTCGGACGGCGTAAAGGAATTTTATCAAGAAAACGTGAAGCGCTGCAAACAAAAAAAATGTTTTAAAGCTGGACAGCGACCATTTTTACATACCATCACGCGCTTTTTATGTGCGTATCAATTATTCATGTTATTTTATGAAACTTAATTTTTTGCGATTTGATTTTTAATATAATGGGTTTATAATAAAAACAAGCAGCGAGGTGCGACCCTTGAGGTCCACACGGTCAACTTCCGAGTAATATCTACATTAATAATAAAAATACTAAACACAATGATAATTATGAAAATACTACTACTTTAAATAATAATAATTAGAGCTACTCATAACAATAATTGGAAGTAGTTAATATTAATTCTATCATCTACGGGAGCGACTTTTCAATACGTAGTGCTTTTGGTGGATGGGGAAGTGGATTGCTTTGATTGAACATTCACGCGGATCATTCGGTGGGTGGTAGAGGTAGGTTAAAAAGCCTTTTCTATGTTATTTGTTTCTTTCCATATCGATGCTTGAAGGATAAAAGAGCGCTAACAAAAATAGAGTTTTTGATATGACGCCCATTGAAGAGATTTTGTCGCGTGGTTGCCATTTTGAGCAGTTGTGTTCAAAATCGCCATGACTTCGGCATATTTTTTAAGTTTGTATTTTTTCACGATTTTACAACAATCAGGCTAATACTTATTTCTTATTCTCAGTTGGTCTTGAATAACATTGAATATGCAGTCAATAATCGGTTTAATTGCATGTGAAAACTAAAAAGCATTACGAATGATGATGGAGGAAGTGATTGAAATTTTACAAACACTAAAAAGCAAAACTATTAAAAACTGCAACTTTAAAGCATATGATCTTGCAAAGTATTAACTGCAAAATATTTCACCATTCAAAGCGTTCATTTGAATAAATGCAAATTTGATTTTTATGGGTTTTCAAAATGTAAGCAGTCTTTTTATTAAAATTAAAACACGGTACTGTAAAAACTATTAAAAATCTTCACAAACTATGCAAATACTAATAAAATTTGATTGATTCAACAGCCATGTCTTTAGAATAAGAGGAATCACGTGATATCATTCGTATGAATACTTTTTACATGGCGACTTTGATCAATGTTTTATTTTTAATTTAATTTTTTTTTATAATCATGGAAAAGGCTTTGTTGGTTTCTCTTCAAAATGGATGAAAATTTATAAATTTTATAAACATTTATAACTATGTAGTGCAAATCAGGTTAAAAACTTATTTATTATGAAAAACCCAATTTTTTTTCCTTTTTTTTAAATATAAAACAGTTCCAAGATTTTTGAAAAACGAAAAAAACATCATGAAAATGTTAAGACGCGTCAATGGACACATCAGTGATGCAAAAACTATATTTGGTTTGCGAGATATACATAGTGAATGACATTAATGACCTTATAGGTCATTATTATTGTAATTTAATGTTTTTCATAATCATTAAGAAATATCTTGCTGTTTTACAAACATTGATCACTGCAATTTTCAAATTAGGCTAAAACTTCATTGTTTATGAAAAAAACCTTAATTTGTTGCGCTTTTTTTCAATAAATTAAAAAATGGCTTTAAATATTTTTCTAGACATTTAATAGAATTACACTAATGTTAATACGCGTCGATTGACATCTTAACGATGAAAATTCCATGTTTGGTTCGCGAGATATAGTACACGACAGCAATGACCTTCAAGAGGTCAAAACATCAAACAGCAGTATGGCGGTGCAAAATGATGCACATAGGTTGCATCGAGTCAAAAGCTAATAAAGCTAGATCCTTTAAAAAGTATTATTTATTATTTACAGTTACAAACTGTGTATCAAAAATAAATTCCGTCATGATATGGGATGTCCACAGAGATTAAAAATTTTCTTTCCAACTTTACGGTGTTTATATATATTTACGTTTCACTTTTTACGATTTTGTTTTGGTATATCAGCTAATAACTTAAAAATGTTTGTGCGAAACTCTCGCCAGCTCGTTATCCGATACGTGTCGGCACGGAAACATGCAAACCTGCATTGTGAATTACATCCAATACATCAAGTCCCGCTCACAGACCCATCTAATGATCTGACTACATAACCGTCGCATTATTTCATGTATTTACTAGCTTATAAGCACGCAACCATCTCGAAATGCGCGATCGCGTACGCACGGCTTTTCCCTTTTGGACGCCAAGCAAAATTGCATAAAAGTGTGTGTCTTACTACTTGCGAAACACTCTTCACTTCAACAGCTCTCAATTTAGTGATAAACTTTGTTTCGGTTTAGTAGTACACTTTCGCATGGTTTGGGTGTCGTTACTAATATACTTTCAGCATATTTAAGCTGGCTTACTATCACACTTTCAGCATGTAGGGTACATTTTTCTCGATCGGATCCCGAGAAAAATTGCACAAAAGTGTGTGGCTTACTTCTAAAGGTCGAGGACAACTGAGGAAAGGGTAAAAGACTATTGTTAGCGCTAAAAGAGGAACACGTGTGGCTTCTTACTTGGATCAACAAAGTGCACAAAAATTTAATCAATTAAAAACAAAAAAAAATGGAGAAATCAAGCAATATTTATACGAGTTGAACTTTTCGAAGAAACAATTGCAGCGTTTTTACTCTCACATAAAATCTAATGTGTACGATCCTCAATAGGCATTATGTGTCGGACAGTTAACGATATCTAGTCATTGTTTTAAAAATCCATTTACAGATTTTTTAACGATTGAATTATTCTCTCTGTTCGTTTTTCTACGTTATGTCGCGTCACACTTTCAAGTGTTTTATTTATCATACGTTCTACGAACTTGTTTTTACATCTTCCGTGTCACGGATGAATGGTAAACTGGGCACACCTCCATATAACAAATGGTAGTGTATCATTTAAAATTAAAATCACTATTGTCTATAATGTTATATATGTATATATATATATATATATATATATATATATATATATATATATATATATATATATATATATATATACATATAGCGGACATATAGCTAGGAATACTTGAAGCAAAAAGGTGTACAATGTCACCTCTACAAAGACAACAAAGTCCTGGAAAACGAAACACTTGGAGTCTACACTGTTTTTTTATATAAACAGAATTGCATACAAATTCAATATGATCAGTTTGAAAAACCAGTTTCATTCATTGCTGTTTTAAAAAGTGTTTTTAATTTCAATAATGATGGGAATGGCTAATTGTTGCAATCCTCTTGTTAGAAATTAGATTGTAGACTTCAGAGAATCAGGTTTGTCATATTGACAAATTACCAGTTGCCCGGAGTGTTTTTCGATGTATCCAAAAAAACATCTTTCGAAGTATTTATCACCAAATAAATACATCACGTACAATTCTATGAAATACTGCCTTTTCAACATTAAAGCTATGTATTTATCACCAAATAAATACATCCCTTCATGAATGGACAGATCTCGTAAATTTTCCAAAATTCCCTATTAATTACTTGTGTCATGTGAGAAATTTACGAGTAATGAGTAGTTATTGCATCTGTTAGTGCATGACCTTATTCTATAATTTTGCATAATTAATAAGGTCATAATTGTTTGACCAAATACGGGTCTTGGCATTAAGAATTATTATAAATAGCGAATAAGAGTTGAAGAAAAATTCAGTCTTTTTAGATCGAAAATCAAACCAAAACCGGTTATGTTAAATGATTACCGTGCAAGGCTTGCACTCAAAACTGATGAAGAGAGGTGCACCACCCATAAAAAAAAACAGAAGAAACGAAGAAGAGGAATCCAAGTAGAAAATAGAAGATTGATAGCTACATTGAAGAAATAACTCAAGGAATCAGTACAGCCCCGTAGCTGGGAAACAGAAACAATAATATACAAACAAAATCTCAGAGCTGGAGCAACATACCTGTATATACAAAAAAAAGATGAGAAACAGACAATCATGAATCAATAGCGATACTAGTTTTGATATAAAAATAATTATAAAAAATATACATTAAGAATAACATCAACAAAATTATACAAATAAAATGTCACAATATCTCGATATTTTCATATGAGGTTCAGTTGGATTATGTGCTGGGAGTTATAGGCTTTATACACTTTTAAACATCAATGTTATTTTTTTTGACTAATTACAGTAGTGAATATTCTTAAAAATATCGTGTTAAAATTTTATACGCGACTCTGTAAGGTTTCGCTCCCCTGTATAGTGTGTATCTTTATATTTACAAAAATAAATCGAGTGATACATGAAAACAAGTACAATAACTGTAATTTTGAATTCGAAAAGAAAATGTTGGCCTCATAACCATGCCTAACCGATATTTTGAATACTAGTAACGTTTTGGATTTTGTAAGAAAATCATCTCTTAAAAGTGCTGTGGCAAAGATTTCCCCGAAACAAAACAACCTATCTATCTGATAATTTTATTAATTATTGAACGCATACAAAGTTATGATGTGAACCATGAGTGTCCATATTGTTTTTTTTAAACCCAAAAATCATAAATTAAATCTCGGATTTCGAAAAATTATTTATGCCTCTTCGCCATTGCGTTAGTATCATATTTTTCTTAATAATTTTTTTTCAAACGGTAGCCACTGGCTTTTGTTAATTTTTTTTGTTTTTTATTTTGTTGCAGACATATCTTGCTGAAGGACAATTGTCACCGTTTAATTTGCATTTTTGCATATGGCTCGGAGGATGCCGCCATATTGTGTAAAATAAAAATAACAATTTCATATAATGATTTTCTAGCACGTTTTGGCAGTGTGTTAATTAAACCCAAAAAGAGTTACATAGATATCTATCTAGTGACCTTGCCATAAATTCTTAAAAAAAGGTTAGTTATTAGGCTGTAAAAAGGCTAAATTTATTATCATTATGACTGTTAATGATTTTTTATTTTTGATTTAATCTTTTTTGTAATCGTGAGAAAAAGTTTTGATGGTGTTTTTACTGTTTGGAGTATATAATTTTTTTAAAAATTGATTACTATGTTTGGCAAAACATGTAAAAAATTTATTGTTTATGAAAAACCATGTCAAATTAAATTCATCTAACAAAAATCTATTGGATCAATAAGTAAACCCAAAACTCTTACTGAACTTTTACCAGCATTAAATGAGAGATACAAAAGCACATTAACAATCTCAAAAATGAACAACAGACTATCAAATATAATGCAAAATCACTTGACCGTAAACACTTAGGAAGAACAAAACCTATCACGTATTTGAGAACTACATAATCTTCAAATTACAGCACTACGAAGTACTATCACGGAAGTTGAGAAGACAGTCTGTTACGACTATATTTCGCGCAAACGCTCACCACAATGTTATGGTTATTTTTTTTGCGCAACGTTCTCCACTACACCGCAGCTGACCCTGACCTCGGTTTGACCAATCCCACCCGGCCTAACCCCGCGAATAGGAGTATTTTTCCCCAAACTAATGACTTTCATGAGTATCCTTTTTTCGTGAGCGGCTGTGCCACATTACACTGTATCATACGCAAGCAAATCACTAACAAAGCATGAGCTGAATAAGCCCATAATAGAGAAAGAACTATTGGCGATACATTGGGCAATAAATTTTTTTAGGCCATACCTATACGATAAAAAATTCATGGTTGTCACCGACCACAGACCATTAGTTTCACTCTTTAGCCACAAAAATCCATCTTCAAAATTAACTAGGATTAGACTCGACTTAGCAGACTATGATTTTGAAATCATTTATAAGAGAGGTGAAATAAACACTAACGCCGATGCTTGGTCACGCATTGAACTTAATTCAGATATCTTAAAGAAAATGATTCCAGCTGAGATAGATAATACCGCAAAAAGAACATTAGCTTTTACAAGGGGCATGAACAACAAGAATAATAAAACTGATACTAAAAATAATAATAATCAAAATGATTGCAATCATTCAAAGAAGCCTGATCAACTTCACATTTGGGATTGTACATCAATATCTGATATCAGAAACGTTAATAAATTAAAATTCGAAATAGCGCGTAATATGAAACCCATGGGTATAGATAATAAAAGAGGTATAGAAACCAAAAGAGGTATAAAAGAAAAAGAAAGTTTGAATATAAAAATCGTACGTACGCCAAAAGAAATAATTGTATGTTGTGATAGCGATAAATTTCCCAGAGAATACGTTCCTGATGGAAAAAAGCTACCAACTGTTAGGCATAGAATCAACAGTGATAATCTCAATAGAAAACTAGATTTCATTGTGGAAAAGCTGATTGAAACAATGCATTTATGGAAAATAAACGAGCTAGCATTGTCAGAAAATGACGAAATATTTAAATGTGTACACAAAGAACAATTAATAAAATTATATAATAGGCTGCAGACAAATAATAAAAATCGCGCTCCATTAAAAATACTAATATATAAACCACCAGAAAGAATCTTGAGGAAGTCAGTCCAAGAAAAATTAATAAACGAATATCATAATTCACCCCTTGCAGGACATCTAGGCGTTAGGAAAACAGTCCTGAAATTAAAGCAAAAATTTTGCCATTGTAATGAAATGAGTAAGAAGACTGTTTGGCGAACGATATCGCTACGAAAATTTCAGGCAAACAGGTTTGTACCTGTTGACCTGTCGGACGTGAAGTCCACGGGACGAAGCAACGAACCCTTTTGACGAATTCGGGTGCGACCTCTACCTGGCTAGAGATTCGATGGCTGCTAGCAGACCAACTCAGCTCGGCGCGTAACGTCGTGGGTACGTTTCTCTAGCAGGTCCCGAATCTCATTTACAAAGATTCAGCCATCTACATGTACGATTACGAAAGTTTTATCCAATAAATAAAAAAAAATTCAAACAAACATTCTCTAAGTTGAAGCTATACCTCCTACTTTACTCTAAAAATGTTGCACTAAATCCCGCGCGCACCGAGAACCCGAATACCGCGATCCAAAACCTACCCGAGACAGTAAACATATCAGCTACTTTAATCGCGATTCGCATCATCGATCCGGCGATAGACGAGAGAAAAAAAACCTACCACGGCAACAAGGTGTGGGATGACTACCACGCTTTAAAATGCGGATAGGATTGTTAATAGTGCTATTTGTTGGGGGGGGATCGCTTGCGGTCGTAGTATCCTCGGGTATCTGGTCTTCTTTCCATGAATAGCCTAAGCTTTGGGATGGTGGCGCGGTCCAAGAGGCCTCTGCTGTTGGTGAGGTCTCGATCCCGACCAGTTTTTTGGATCGCTGCATGCTGGATAGCTGGGCTTGTAGGTGTTTGGCTTGCCACAACCATAGCAGAAAACTGAGCGCTCCGCTAGGCACACATCAAAACGATGTCCTGGCTTCCGACAGTTCCAGCACACAGCGGTCTTTTCCAATGCAGCTACTATGCTGCAGTCGCTGGTATCTACAGACGAGAAGAGATCTTCCGGCATCCCAGAGGAATTATCTGGTCGAAATGCTGCTCTCGTCTTTTCCGCTTCCCGAGGGTACAACTCCTCTACAAGGCGTTGGCTGGATGAAAGTCGTGCGTGCGGCTTAAAAATGCCGCGCTGTGCGTCGAGACTTTCTTGTCGTCTGGGATAAGTGCGCAGCATCTGCACAGAAGTGACTGGAAGATGCAGCAAACTGTTACGGAGGTCCAAGCGCAGGCTGAGCTTTAGTAACTCTACTAGTTCATTGTCGCCGATGGGTGTTGGGAGGCGATCGATGAGCCGAAGGACACCGTCGCAGAATGAATCGAACGACTCGTGTATGCCTTGCTTTCGGCTGTGAATCAGCTCTCGTATTTCCAGCTCAGAGAATCCGTCACCAAATCTGTCTTTCAACGCTTGGCAGAACGCGTGCCAGTCAAGATATTCCGCACCACGCAGATACCTCCAGTACCAGTCCGCTGCTTCTTCCACTAAAAGGACGTGCAGAAACTGGCATACAAATTCCACGTTTCCGCGGAGTGTATTACGTGTAAGAGTGCGAACTTGGAATAAAAATTTGTCAACAGGAAGGGAACCTAACCGTCCACTGAATTTGATATTTCACCCCTGTATGATTGTAAGGGTCCGCTCTGCAGAAAGTGGAGCAGGTTGAGCTCGCCAGCCCACTAAACTATCCTGTATTTGACGGAAGCGTCCAAGAGGTGATTCAGGTGGCGTTTCGTTTATCCGAACTGGGCCAGTTGGGGTGGGTGCATGAGCCAGGCTTGCAGTTTCTTGCCTTACCCCATCTCTCACCAGTTGAGGCAGCTACTGCTGCAGCTGCTGTAGCGTTATAGCCGAGGTTGGTTCGACTTCAGATTGGGTTGACCTCACGTCTGGGAGTTCTGCCTGCTCCTCATTCGTTGCCTTTTTGGAGGACTTATCACCACCAACAGCACCGTGCCTTTCCTCCAAATTAAGGTCCTGCTGCTGAGTAGCTTGCGATCTCGTATTATAACGACCTAGCTTAGGTCTTGCCTCTCGTGTCAAGACAGGGGTTGGAGCTTCACCGTCGGTTGGAAGGTATGCACCTCCTATTCGGTCTCTTGTTTGATAAGGTCGTAGATCTCGGGGATTGCATGTCTCCCGACATAATGGACAGCTTGGGTTTTTGCGGAGCCATTGTTCCATGCATAGCGCGTGAAACACGTGTGAGCAGGAAGTCTGCACCATTGGCTCGTCACCCACGTACCCACAGGTACATATTGTACAGACGGCGTCATTAAAGCGACTTGTTGCGACTGGGCTGTGCCTAGATGTCATATTTATTGGTCGTTCCCTCTTATTACTTGTCAGGAATAAACATAAATTAAATAATAGTTAAATTGCCAAAAAAAAATGAGTAGCAAGAATATGTAAAAAAAACAACTAATAGTTGAGTTTCCTTGAGGCTTCCCCTCCAATCAATGATCGATGCAAGGACCTCGGCCAAGATAAATAGCTTCCACCAAAGTTCAACTTCCAGCGAAAGTGCATTTACATTTACTTCATTACAAAAAAAAAAGAGAGAAAAATTGTTCCCCAAAAAAAAATATCAACGATTTACCGAGGCGAGTGAGCAGACGACTCCGAGCTGTCAGAAGAGCGGACGAACGCAAGCGCGATTTAGCACTCAGTGCTTCGTAATTCCTGCGCCCCCGTCATCCCGGATCCGCGACTCACTTCACCTGTACCGCATTAAAAATTATAGAGAACTCCCAATACACAAAGGCAAGGTACAGATCGAATCTTTCACGAGACCAATCAAGGTAGGTTTTACCCACCAAGTTGGTAATTCTCAAGCGAAAGAGACGAACCTCCTTGCGCGTACGAGTACGCAGGACATCACGTTGGGATTCCCTTTCGCGAATAAATAAAAAAAAAATTGGAAGGAGAGTTGGACGACCTGCACTTCACAAAAAAAATTACTCAGGTGGGCTATTGCTCACTAAGTCCAACATCTCCGTTTTGTGAGTTACCCCATTGGAAAACCCTGGATCGGTAAGATCAATTTCCAATCAACATTTGACTGGCGATAAGCTGTTTGGGGGCCCCACGTTGGGCGCCATTGTAATGAAACGAGTACGAGCGAACGTTGTCGCTTCGAAATTTCAAGCCAACAGGACTTTCGTCTTGTTGGCCTCAATGGACGTTAAGTCCCCGGGACGAGGCAACGAACCCATGTGTCGTTCAGACGAATTTGGGTTCGGCCTCTACCTAGCTAGAGGAGTGATGACTGCTGACAGGCCAGCTCAGCTCGGCGCGTATCGTCGTGGGTGCGTTCTCTAGCATCAGTCCCGAATCTCATTTCCAGAGATTCAGCCATCAAATTGCCCGCTTACATACCGACAAAAAAAAATTTCATTCAACAAAGCAAACTATTCATCTTGTGAGGCTATACCTCCTACGTTACTTTACACAGAATTCTCGCGCGCATACCGAGATAATACCGCGTACAAGGGCTGCCCGAGAGAGAAAAAAAAATTTCTACGTTACATTGGTCTATTGGTGGAATTCCGAAGCTACTCAAAACAAAACAGGCAAGAAAGAAAAGAAAACGAAAGACTACCGCGTACCGAAACAATCTCTCGGGTGGCCGTGCCACTCTCCAATTGGAAGACGAGCTTCAGCGGAACTCGCCAGGCGCAGATGTCGCTGCCTGGGCCCGCCCTACCATGGCCTAGCGCTTGCGTGTCCGCATGTGTTGTGCGCACTAGGCCCACCACTACTCACCTTGGCCGGTCTAGTCCGTTAGCTGTTGGAAATGGAGGTCATTGAAGAGGGAGAGCCCTCAAGGAAACTCTGGATTATTCAATTCATGATAAATTTATTCATTCTACTTCGAATAGGTACAAATTACCAGCGAAAAATATAATTAAAGAGGTGAACCGCTAGAAAATTTGATTTGTAATTATTGTAAACTACTTTAAGGTATATAAGAGTTAAAACTTTACTTTAATGATGGTTTAGATTTTTTTAAATATTTCTATGTTGTAAATGTTTTATTTTTGCTTTCAACGTGTCTATAGCTACATATGTCAATCTGTTGTATTTTCTTAATTTATTTTTATATTAACACTTTTAGACTCATAATTTTGTGATTCACTTAGGAACTAGAATTATTCCTACATGATGTTGAGCCTTAAATTCTAAAAATGTTTACAGTCAGTTTATTTTGGTTCCTCTACAGTATGTAAGTGCTATATAATAATTTATGCTTTGACTTACTTAGCATTTCCATGTAAATAATCTAAAAAAAAACGATTACACTCCCTTCACTTGGCATCTGTGTCCATGCAACATAAACATTTTTCAAATATGAAATGGTACTAGAGAGATGCTTTAAGTCCTTCCGCACAGACACCTAAGCACACACATCGAGGCCGCAACGAATATGATCACCACTAGCATGAACTGTGAGCACTAGCATGAACTGTGAACTGTGAGCACGTTCGGGCGTAAACACACTGAAGGCGGGTTAGTTAGTTCTAATCAAAATTTCGTTGCTAACCAAGACCATCCTTTATTCGTTTTTTTTTTTTGGGTAAATCTCTTGCTACAGGATATCCAATTACCAATTGCGATTAAAACCAACCGCGCTAGTGTTGTGAACGATGAAATCAAAAATAAGGAGGAATGGGCCAATTGATTTACGTTTTGATGCAGTAACCAGCATAATGTTCAAGTGGCCAAAAATTAGTTATACTCTATCAGGTATAACAAAAATCAGTTGTGGGCATCTTGGATCGCCCTCAGAAAGACTTCTCTTCGGCCATCGTTTGCTGATCCCTTTGTATAACAAAATTCAATACCGAAACTACTACCGGAGACATGTGCGATTTGCGAGTTCTCACCATTTCAGGTTTATTTCGGGCATATTTCATTTTTACCATAAATACGACCGATCGTTCGATAGTCAGTATTATTGAATCCACGGTTAAAGCTGGCAAAAACTCTCCTTCACTTCACGATCACTTCGAAGCTGTTCGGATTTTTTTTTAAAAACTTGCAGATGCTCTAATTTGAATAATCAAAACTTATCAGTCTTTTACTGCTAGATCTTTTCCTAATCTATGAAAGCTATGGAGATATTTCAACAGTTTTTAATATACATCTTCCTTCGACGATCGTTGCTAACGATGCACATTCTTTTCTTTCGAAAACACTTTTTTAGCCGTTCAAAGCACTGATGCGTCCCGTAGGTACGTCGTTCGTGTTTCGCGTTTTCATCACTGCACCGGTCTATCTTCGCAAACAACAAACCGTTAATTGCAAGCTGGATAGATTAAAAAGCCTTTTATTTCCGTTTTTGACTGAACCGCTTATTGAAATTAGGATGGTTTAATATCACTTCGTCACTTCAAGTACCACCTTTTCGTTCCGTTGATCTCATTTCGTCGGGCCAGGAGAAAAATGGATTTATCACCGCTACAGCCGCGGCTTGTTGCTCGCTAGCCTCGTCCAGTACGCTCGAGCTCAAAGAAACCAATCCCCGTCTCCCTGGCAGCAATCCCACTCGTCCGTCCGCTAGCGGTTCTCCGCAAAAACCGGTCGGGTAGCTGCCCAAACCGGACTCCCGCTTGAGCGCGGCAAGCTGGTTTTTTCGGTGTGCAGGGTTGCCGCTTCTGGATCCACCCAAAGTTTCCAAAAATTATTCTTTTTGGCTGCGTGCGCTATTACAACACAGGCATGAGTGCTCCGACCTCCGAAGCAGACGTGCCTGAAGACTCTGGTTTAGGGTCGAGTGTCTTTGGCGTGATATATTCCCCAGACCTTGTTGTCTGGGCCCGTTACTTGAAAGCATGCGTTGCCGTGTTGCTTGGTAATGGTAGCCTTACAGAATTTCTTGTCCAGTTTGGCGTTGTATGGTCCACCGCCTTACTTTGTCCAAAATTTCGAACATATACGGTGTCCCCGACCTGGAACTTCGGTTTTCTAGACCGCAAGTTGTAGACCCTCACCTGTGCCTGCGCAGCTTTAGCTAATCTCTCTGCCACCTGATTGCGGATCAGCTCTATACGTTCGTGATGTAGCAATTCGGTTTCGGGCTCTTTCAATAGATGTATGGTTCTTAGTAGAGCGTAGGTGCTCCCATGCCCGATCATGTTTTGCCCGAACACGACGAAGTATGGGGCGGAACCAAGGGAGACATGATAAGCTGTCCGCAGTGCACAATTGATGGCCGACAGCTTCCGATCCCAATCACGCTGATTCGGATGCACATATGCTCGTATCGCGGCCAACACCGAACGATTTACACGTTCCGAGGCGTTTGCCTGGGGGGAATAAATAGCCGTATAATGGTGGCGTACGCCGTACTCTTCCAGAAGCTGGTTGAAGAGATTGCTCCGGAATTGAGGGCCATTGTCAGAAGTGATGATTTCGGGGACTCCGATCAAGTGAAATAAATCTTCTTCCAGATAGTGGGTGATAAGTTTTGCCGACGCGGCTTTGAGGGGTTTAAGGAAGGTGAACTTGGATAGGTGGTCCAGGACAACCAGAATAAAGGTGTGACCAGTAGACGATCGAGGGTGCGGGCCGAGGAGATCAATATACAAGCGTTGGAAGACACGTTCTGGAACACCGGTAGGACGCATGGGTGCTCGAAGGGTTTGGTTGGGCGCCTTGGTCTCTTTGCAGGTTTCGCACGAACTGACATATGCAGCGACCTGTTTGGTCATGGCTGGCCAATAGAAGAGCTCTTTAAGCCGCTTGACGGTCTTTCCGATGCCTCCATGTGCACTTAGCGGATGATTATGGGCTCGCTGTATCAAAGAGGTCGTCAGTTCGTCCGGAACCCATAGCTTCCATGCATCTCTGTCTATTGCAATGTCACCAGTGGCATGCTGGCAACGCTTGTATATAAGTCCCTCAAGAACTCGTAAATCTGGCAGTTGTGCTCGCTCTTGCGATATTTGTCTTGCAAGCTCTACATACTTTTCGCTCATGAAATGTGGGGAGGAAAAATCGATCTCGATGGTGTTGGTTGAGATCTCCTCTAATTCAAGACCTTCTGGCGAGAAAACTCTTGATAGCGAATCCTGCACTACGTTTTGGCTTCCCTTCCTATGCGTAATTTTAAATTTGAAGCCTTGGAGTTTCAAAGCCCATCTTACCAACCTGCCATGTAAATCCGAGAGTGTCATTAGCCATTGTAGCGAGGCATGATCCGTGATGACCTCGAATTCATGACCTTCTACATGGCGCGGAATTTCCTAATAGCTTACACGGCGGCAAGACACTCCTGTTCAGAAACGGTGTAGTTTCGCTGCGCAGGGTTGAGCTTATGAGACATGTAAGCAACAGGGACTTCCACACCATCGTCGGTCTTCTGCATCAGTACCGCGCCGACACCATGTTGACTTGCGTCACAGTGTATGGCGAAGGGGCGTTTGAAATCGGGACTGTGCAGAACCGGTGCGGTGCATAGAGCATTTTTCAAATCTTGGAAAGCCCTGAGGCTGACATTGTCCCACAGAAACTGTCGCTTACGCGATAGGAGGTCCGTGAGGGATTCCTGTATGGCTTACACCTTGCTTGGATCCGTTCGGATTGTACCATTGCCGATGGTATGGCCCAAGTATCTCACCTCTTTCATGAGGAACTTGCTCTTCTCTATATTGATGGTCAGTCCGGCCTTACGTAGGCACAAAGCAATCTCGTGGAGCAGCTGAAAGTGCTCGTCTAGAGTCTCGGTGATCAACAGGAGATCATCTAGGTAGACGAAGACCTGGTGGCGTAAGTGTGCTGGGACGACCTTATCCATCAACCGTTGCATTGTTTGGGGTGCGTTACACAACCCAAACGGCATGGTGACGAATTGGTACAACGGGCGACCCGGTACGGTAAAGGCTGTCTTTTCCTTAGACCCTTCTTCCAATGGGATCTGCCAAAAGGCGTCTTTTAAATCGAGGCTAGTTATAAGCTGAGCTCGACTTAGTATCCCATCGATGAGTGGAAATGGATAAGCATCATTTACCGTGACCTGGTTCACTTTTCGTGCATCCAGACACATTCTTACCTTCCCAGGCTTCACTACTAAGGTTACTGGAGACGACCAACTCCCGGATGACTCTTCGATGACGCCCATTGTCAGCATCCTATCAATCTCTGCAAAGAGAAGTTTTTCCACCGCGGGGGACACCGAAAAGTGGCGTTGTTTGATGGGCCGACTGGGTCCCACGTCAATAACGTGCGAAATCAATGTAGTTCGACCCAGTCCTTCTCGAGAAAAAGATGGAAAGCTGGCAATGACCGAATCGAGCTTGCGTTGCTGTGCAGAAGTTAACTTGTGGCGAGGACTGGCTGGTTCTAGGGTACACACTGCACCATTATCGCGAAGAACGTGCTCCTCACGAAAGATGTCTTTGGCGAGACAGAATAGGCGGACGAAGTCCACACCGAGATATACATTCTGACTCAGAGTTGGTATGATCAGGAAGGACATAGTGTGCGTTGTACGACGGAAGGTAACGGAACCTGTGATTTTGCCAACAGCTGCATGTTTGGTGCCGTCCGCAGTCTTTAGGCTCACGTTTAATTTTTCAACGTGGTGTAGGGGGTTGGCCAGGACTTTTCTTGCAAAATTTGCTGCCAGACAGCTTACACTAGCCCCAGTATCGATTAACCCACGCACCTGTTCGTTGTGGAACAGAGTGACATTGGCGTATGGTCTTAAATCGTCAGAGGGTTGGTCCACAATGGTTGTTGAGACGTATATGTTTTTGTTGCGCAGGACCCTCTTCCAGAATTTCCTCAGTCGTAATGTTGACCTCTTCGGATATTTTGGGAGAAACTCCTCCACACCAAAAATGCGCGCTCTTGCTCGCCGATATTCCTTCATGCGCACATGGTAAGGTTTGTTAAATGCGTGACTGCTGGCCTGTACATAAATTGAATCCTCAGAGGGAGAGAGACACGGGGTGTGAAGACTACCACGCTTTAAAATGCGGATAGGATTTTTAGTAGTGCTATTTGTTAGGGAGAGATCACTTGCGGTCGTGGTATCCTCGGTTATTTGGTCTTTTTTTTCTGAATCGCCTAAGCTTTGGGATGGTGTCGCGGTCCAGGAGGCCTCTGCTGTTGGTGAGGTCTCGATCCCGACCAGTTTTTTGGATCGCTGCATGCTGGATAGCTGGGCTTGTAGGTGTCGGGCTTGCCACAACCATATCAGAAAACTGAGCGCTCCGCTAGGCACACATCAAAACGATGTCCTGGCTTCCGACAGTTCCAGCACACAGCGGTCTTTTCCAATGCAGCTACTATGCTGCAGCCGCTGGTATCTACAGACGAGGAGAGATCTTCCGGCATCCAAGAGGACTCCTCTGGTCGTGCTACCGCTCTCGTCTGTTCCGCTTCCCGAGGGCACAACTCTTCTACGAGGCGTTGGCTAGATGAAGGTCGCGCGTGCGGCTTAAAAACGCCGCGCTGTGCGTCAAGATTCTCTTGTCGCCTGGCATAAGTGCGCAGCATCTGCACAGAAGTGATTGGGAGGTGCAGCAAACTGTTACGGAGGTCCAAGCGTAAATTGAGCTTTAGTAACTCCACTAGCTCATTGTCACCGATGGGTGTTGGGAGGCGATCGGTGAGCCGAAGAACACCGTCGCAGAATGAGTCGAACGATTCGTGTATGCCTTGCTTTCGGCTGCGAATCAGCTCTCGTATCTCCAGCTCGGAGAATCCATCACCAAATCTGTCTCGCAACGCTTGGCAGAACGCGTGCCAGTCAAGATATTCCGACCCTCGCAGATACCTCCAGTACCAGTCCGCGGCTTCTTCCACCAAAAGGACGTGCAAAAACTGGCATACAAATTCCATGTTTCCGCGGAGTGTATTACGTGTGAGAGTACGAACCTGGAATAAAAATTTGTCGACAGGAAGGGAGCCTAACCGTCCACTGAATTTGATATTCCACCCCTGTATGATAGTAAGGGCCCGCTCTGCAGTGAGTGGAGCAGGTTGAGCTCGCCAGCCCACGGAATTGTCATGTATTTGACGGGAGCGTCCAAGAGGAGATTCAGGTGACGTTTCGTTTATACGAACTGGGCCAGTTGGGGTGGGTGCATGAGCCAGGCTTGCAGTTTCTTGCCTTACCCCATCTCTCGCCAGTTGTGGCAGCCACTGCTGCAGCTGCTGTATCGTTATAGCCGAGGTTGTTTCGACTTCAGATTGGGTGGATCTCACGGCGGGGAGTTCTGCCTGCTTCTCATTCGTTGCCTTTTTGGAGGACTTATCACCACCAACAGCACTGTGCATTTCCGCCGAATTAAGTTCCTGCAGCGTAGTAGCTTGGGATCTTGTGTTATAGTGACCTAGCTTAGGTCTTGCTCCTCGTGTCAACATAGGGGTGGGAGTTTCCACGTCTTTCGGAAGGTATGTACCTTCTGTTCTGTCTCTTGCTTGACAAGGTCGTAGATCTCGGGGATGGCATGTTTCTCTACAAAATGGACAGCTTGGGTTTTTGCGGAGCCATTGTTCCATGCATATCGCGTGAAACACGTGTGAACAGGAAGTCTGCACCCTTGGCTCGTCACCCACGTACTCACAGGTACATATTGTACAGGCGACGTCGTTAGAGCGACTTGTTGCGCCTGGGCTGTGCCTAGTTGTCATGTTTACTGTTCTTTCCCCCTTGTAACGTGTCAGTACGTAACGTAAATTGAATATCATTTGAATTGCAAAAAAAATATGAGTAACAAGAATATATACAAAAAAAATAATTAGGTTTCCTTGAGGCTTCCCCTCCAATCAATGAACGATGCAAAGACCTCGGCCAAGATAAATAGCTTCCACCAAAGTTCAACTTCCAGCGAGGGTGCACATTTACTTCATTACAAAGAGAGAATAAAATTGTTCCCGAAAAAAATATCAAACATTTACCGAGGCGAATGAGCAGACAACTCCGAGCTGTCAAAAGAGCGGACGAACGCAAGCGTGATTTAGCACTCAGTGCTTCGTAATTCCTGCGCCCCCGTCATCCCGGATCCGCGACTCACTTCACCTGTACCGCATTAAAAATTATAGAGAACTCCCAATACACAAAGGCAAGGTACAGATCGAATCTTTCCCGAGACCAATCGAGGTAGGTTTTACCCCCCAAGTTGGTAATTCTCAAGCGTAAGAGACGAGCCTCCTTGCGCGTACGAGTACGCAGGACATCACGTTGCGATTCCCTTTCGCGAACCAAAAAAAAGGGAAGGAGAGTTGGACGACCTGCACTTCAAAGAAAAATAACTAAAGTGGGCTATTGCTCACAAAGTCCAACTTCTCCGTTTTGTGAATAACCCCATTTGAAAACCCTGGATTGACAAGATCAATTTCCCAAGTCAACATCTGACTGGCGATAAGCTGTTTGGGGGCCCCACGTTGGGTGCCATTTTAATGGGTAGGTCAGATCCTATATCATCTTGTGATAAAACCGCTCCTAGTGCGTAGTTTGACGCATCCGTGGTTAGTATAAACGGTTTATCGAAATTTGGGTATCGCGAAATCGGGGGATTCATTAGTTTAGATTTGAGCGTCTCAAATGCCACTTGGCACGAATTATCGCAAATGAAAGGTACTTTCTTTTTTGATAATGAATTGAGGTTTTTGGCTATATCAGCAAAGTTGGGTATTAAACGTCTATAATAATTACAGAATGCAACAAATCTACGAGTTTCATCCGCATTTTTTGGAACTGGATAATTTTCTATGGTTTTATATTTGGGACATTATTTGTT
The DNA here is from genome assembly GCA_963942545.1 of Oxycera nigricornis. Lineage (NCBI taxonomy): Eukaryota > Metazoa > Arthropoda > Insecta > Diptera > Stratiomyidae > Oxycera > Oxycera nigricornis. Next base: position 46,665,115 of record OZ012659.1, read on the forward strand.
TGGAAAACGTCACCCTTCTCTAACTCTAAACTCAAATCTATTGCTTCTGCCAAATTTTTTGGTCTAGCTGCGAATACTGTGCTTTTCAGTTGATCGTTCAGACCATTTTTGAAAATAGTTAAAGCGTATGTGTCGTTTAGTTTGACTATAGTGTCTTTCTCAGCTTGCGTTGCCGTTGCACCGAAATCGGATATTTTTAGTTGATTTTAATCGTTTATAATATTAATCACTCTGTCCTTATATGAGTTAATATTTGAATTTTTCTGTGATAAATTACCTAGCATCGTGTGTAATTGAGGTACTGTATTTGAATTTCTGTAAGTTTTAGACAATTTTGCTTTTAAATCGTCATATGTAGATGGTATCCCAATATTACAAATTATTGTTCTTACATTTGTAGCTAACTTTATGTGGTAAACAAAATCTATTAATTGTGTTTTGGCCGCATTAGTCAATGTTTTGTTTATTATTTCTATAATTTTTAGAAAAGATTCTAACTCTTTATAATTTCCATTAAAAGTTGGAATTATTTTGATGGCTATCTCTAAATTAAATTCTGTCATTTTTGGTTCTGATCTTAATTCTACTGTTGCCAATTGACTATGTATTACTTTTTCGACTTCAGTTAAGACTTTAATAAAATTAGCAATGTCAAAATCGCTTGAAGCGTCTTTTTCCAAATGCTCATTGATTTCTACGCGTATTTCTTTTACTCGTCCAAGTTTTAATAATAAGTTGCTTTTAGTGTATGGCTTATCTTTTCCTTTTTTCTTTAAATTTTGAAAAATTTTCTCAACTTCATCTAATAAATTTTGTATCCTCATTTACAAAAATAATTTTTTACAATATTTATAATTTTATACTTTTGACATTTATTGTTCTGTTTATGTGTTTTCTTACATAAGTCATATTATGTCTCTGATATAAATAAAATATGGCAATAATAATACAAAAAAATGTGGAAGTTGTTATTGTTTGAGAATATTCTTCAACAAAAATCTGTTGTACGTTAGATGACCAATTTCCCATTTTGATTTTGTTTTACAATATTTATTCCGCTATTTTTTTTAATTTTTCATACAATTTTTTCTGATTTTTTTTTATCAGAAATGGAAATTAGACGGTATAGCTCCTTCCGTTGACGTCTTAGCTTCACTTTTCGTCCACCTCTACGTTTTCGTTTTTCTGTGGGCTGTGTTGTTACTGGTTCTCGCTTCTTGCTTGAGTATCTGGCTCTGTACTCTTCGATGTTCAAGCGCTACGGGCCGATATATTGCTGTTCTTCCTTCGGGGTCGGTGTATATTTGGGCGCTGCTGGATCTGGTGCTACTGGGCTGTACTCTTCCTTCACGAAGTTTTCAGCATTATATAATAACTTCTCGAATAGCCTTTCTAACTCCGCTTTTGATTCTTTGTCCATGACTGTATCTGTATGGGCAGGATCGCCATATCGTGATTTAACGTTGTTATTTGGTCCCAAATAGGAAAAGTGAATGAGAGACAGGAATTATTATATTGCCCTAACCAGAATCAGCTTAAGAGGAACCAAAACCACCTAAGCCGAGCAAGTTAATACTTGCTCGAATTAATGGCATCGGATGGATATACCAACCTGTGCCGCAGTTTCTAAAGGACAGTAAAACTCTTCTATTGTTAGAGCAAGGTGCCAGTAGTTCTAGCACTCACGTCTTTAATTTTCGAGTAATGACTGTCCAAATTTCTTACAAGCTACCGCTTAAATACTATTTTTACAACGTTTAAAACTAGGACACACATTGACCATCCCTTAGTCATCATAAAACACAAATCATTTTCTCATGACCCCATACTAATCGATTTACATATGTTCACAGCAATGATTTGCATTCCTCATTGCCCATATATAATTCGATATGAGGCACGGGTCATTTGTGCAAACTCAAATACTACGTACCGTGTATCGTTCTGAATGAATTGGGAACAGTGATGCAATTTGATCGCTTGTTTATGTTTGTTTATGATTCATTGTAAGCATGCTTTATGAATTGCAATGAGTGCATGCAATTGTATCATTTGCTGATTCATTGTAGTAATGTAGTGTATCATTACACTTTGAATCCACTCAAAACTCTCGGAAACACAATCAATTCTTCAACAGTTCACTTCGTGTAAATGTTTTACAAAATTCCGTGTCTCGGTCTCAGCGCTCGTCTTTACTTTCTCTTTATATGTTCATAACCAACACTGGGAAATTACTGTATAAAAGTTTCCACTGTACGATTTGCGTGGTCTCCACAGCACACACCGCACTATTATTACCCGAAGAACTCGAAAAATGCCCACCGCTCAAACTTCGCACCGACAAGCGAAGGTCGAAACCCAAGACGCACTCGTCTTCGACCCTTGAGCTTCGCACCGTACAAGAGATTGCCGTAAAAAGAGAGCGTCAAAGCCCCGATCCCGTTGCTACCTCGACGGTCAACGTCCACGAGTTTGTTAACCTCATCAAAGCTTCCTAGCTTTGGGACCGGTTTTGGCGACGCACATCAGCTGGTGATTGAAGCTTCATTGGTTTGGTCAGAGCGTTGTACCTCGGTGCGAGGGGAATGCTGTGACTCCTGTCTGTGGGATGCTGTTGGAGCGCGGTGAAATAATCGTGGCAGCCGTTAACCATGGTGAATTGCTCGTACCAATGGTTGCGGGTATCACAGGTGCATAGGGGACTTCATTGGCGTATCGTAGACTGGGCGGAGCCTGAATTTGGATCTGTTCCGGCGATTGAGCGTTGTTTGTTGCCGTGATTGCTGGCAACTTATCTGCACGGTCTGTGACGTTGACTGTAATGCATTTAGCTGTTAAAGATACCTTAATTACGCAGCCTCGCGCGCACGGTCAGGAACACTCTCCATAACAAACTTACTACTTAATTAGTTATATAATCTAATATCCTTACATACCTACATCTCCTCTACATTTATATAATTCAAACCTCTACTCCCTACAATGAAATTCATTAATACAAATTTAATTCATTAATAACAATATAAATCAATATTAACAATATAATTCATTATTTTGCTTGATTGTGTGAAGTGGCGAACGTAACATTATCAATTCTTTAAAAACAGCGTTTACCCGCACGGTGGTTTGGGGTCTTCAAGAACAGGGCAGACCCCCATTTTGCCCTTATGGGTTGTGGGTCGACCACGTTACGTGGCGAACGTATCAAGTCGTTACAAAAATGAACGACACATACGCCTTAAACATATTCAAAAACGGTCTAAACGAAGAACTGAAAGCACTGTTTTCACTGCACAAGCAAAATCGTTTACTCAAGCCTCTAATCTTGCATCAGAACTGGAGCAAAATGAAACAAACAGCAAAACAATGTATTTTAACAAAACTAAGAATAATAGCGGAAGAAAACATTGAAGCATCCGGATTCGACACAGTAACAACAATAACAATCATAACGGACATCACAATAATCATAAAAACAATCAAAGAGCACAACATAATAATAAAAAAAGCGATTATAGAGTTCAATATAACAACAACAATGACAATTACAGAAGATATCATAACAATAAAAGACAAAACAATGACAAAATTTTTGGTATGCCACAATAATAGAAATATTAACAAGCCGCGAGGTGCGACCCTTGAGGTCCACACGGTTAACTTCCCAGTAATATCAACATCAACAACATTATATCCACTTGTAATTTTGAAAAAAAAAAATTAAATTTCTTTTTTTTTGCATAGTTTGAATGTGCATATATTTGAAAATATTTTCCGAAAATATCATATTGATCCGGCAAATAGTTTCAGAGAAATTAGCGTTTTTTTAAAGACGTCTCCGAGCGTTTGAAAGTAGGCGAAGCGTAAACCGGAATAGCAACTGCTTCTCATTACCCCTATGCCCTTGTCTATGCTTTTCACAATGTTTTTATTCTTGGGATTAGAATATAAAAGGTTTATTTCATACCTTAAAGCTATATTTAGAAATTTTAGGTATAAAGTTAGTACATTTCGTCAGTTTAAAGCGAACTGCTACGATGTAAGTTGGAAAAAAAATTGGTTCCCAAAACTTTAAACGTTTTTTTCTCGAAATGGTGTTTTCAAAGTCGGTGAGAAAAATTTCTCCAAAACGGCTGATCAACTTGAAATTTTCACACAATCTTCTTAGATACTTGTATCAGGTAATGATCGAAGGAATAAGGTTTCTGACAATAATTTCGATTTTATAAACCCCTTTAAACAGTAAATTTTCTTGAAAAAATAAACGATTTTTTTCTTTGGGAAGCCGCCATTTTGTCAACAGTCAAAATTTTGGCTATTCCATTGATCATTACCTGTATTCATCTATCCTAAAAATAAAACTTTTGGTTTTTTTATTCCCTATAATTTGGATCAGAGATATCTTCCTCACCACCTGACACCTTTTTGTGGAGGTCCTCTAGGAGATCTACTACAGGAACAACGGAATGTTGCAATGCATCGCGAATTCTTAAAATACATTAAATTGTCTATATGTACATTTATTCTATGTATTTATTTAATAAAAAGCCTCTTCACAAAAAATTCACAAAAAAACACGTTTTTTCGGATATAGAAGTGGATATAACCCCTTAAGTAATAACAATGAGAGGTATTCATTGCAGTAACAGAAATGAACTAATATGAATCATATCGTCTACGGGAGGATCCATTGATTGCGTAAGGTTTTTGATCGATGGAAACAGATTGAATATTCACGCGAATCAATCGGTGGGGGCCTTTTCTACGTTATTTGTTATTTTCACATCCATGCTTGAAGGACAAACGAGCGCTAGCCAAAATGAATGCAGTCGTGTGTTATTACGCCCACTGAAGGGATTGTCTCGCGTGATGGCAATTTTGAATTGTTGCGTTCAAAATTGCCATGACTTCAGCATAATCACTGAATTTAAAAATTTCACGATTTTACATCAATCAAATTAATAATTACTCTATATTCCGTATTGGTCTTGAAAAATTTGTATATGTAGTCAAAAATAGGTTCAGTTGCATGTAAAAAGTAAAATGTTTTACAAATGATGATGGAGGAAGTAATTGAAATCTTGCGATTACTAAAGAATAAATCTACTAAAAACTACAATTTTTTATTCGATGAAAGCTTTTTATAGCATATGTTCTTGCAAAGTATTGACTAAAAAACATTTTACCATTCAAAGCGCTGATTACCACAAATGCAAATTTGATTGAAATTTTGATGGTTTTCATAATGTAAGCAGCTTCTTTAATTAAAAGACTATAAAACTATTAAAAATCTGCTCAAATTATGCAAATATCTTAAAACTTTGATTGAATTAACAACAATTTCTTTAGAATAAAAGATATAAAATAATATCATTCGTATGAACCCTCTTTACATGGTAGCTTTAAATGATTTTTTTTTAAATTAGCTGTTTTCATAATCCTCGAAGAAAAATTTTGGCGGTTTCTTTTCAAAAACTGATAAGAATGTATAAATTTCAAAAACATTCATTACTGTGTTGTGCAAATCAGGTTAAAAAAATATTTTTTATGAATAAAAAGGTTATTTTTCTTCTATTAAATTAAAAAACGGCTGAAACGAGTTTTTACAATGTTGAAAACTTCATAAAGATGTTCATACACGTCAACTGACACCTTAGTGATGCAAATATTATATCTGGTTCGTGAGATATAGTGATTGACAGAAATGACCTTGAAGATCATGATGACTGTTAATAATTTTATATATTTTTTTTGAGGTTTAGAAAAATGTTGACGTTTTTTTACAAGCACTACTTGGAGTATATAAATTTTATAAACATTGATTACTGTATTTCGCAAATCAGGTTAAAAATTGATTATTTATGAAAAAAACGTAATCTTTTGCACTTGTTTTCTTAAATTAAAAAACGCCTTCACCGATTTTTTTAAAATTTGGCAGATTGACAAAAAAGTTGATACGCGTCGATTGACACCTTAACAATGCAAATCGTATGTTTGGTTCGCAAGATATAACGCAAGACAGAAATAACCTTCAAAGGGACAAAACAACCAATACCCCCAACCGACGTTTTCCAAAAACTAATCAGCTCCTAAAATTGCAAAGACGCTTTGATTGACACCTCAACGAAGTCGAGAGGACTTTGTTTTCGTGAGTTATGGTCGTAGAAAAAACTGTCCACGAACGTACGTACGTACACACACACATACATCTCTCTTTCTAAAAACACTTTATATATACTCTATAGACCTCAAAACGTACAGAAAAGGTGAAAATTTCAATTTCTTTTTTCGAGGCGATTACAAGAACTTCCCATATACTGCAAAGTTAATAATAAACATCAAACTTGGAATAGAAGTAGACAAACAAATCGAGAAACAATATGAATATAATTTACGATCAGGAAAACGAAATAGACCCAGAGGTCGAAACATAAGTAAAAAGAAACCGTTTCAATCCGGATTAAACACAAAAATTAAGATATATCATATTACCGTAAACGTAGCAAATTATGATACATTTAAAGGAAGAAACACGAAGAAAGTGTGGACATTTTTAATTGACACCGCAGCATACATATTTTTATTCAAAGAAATCAACGAGAATAATATTATAGATGCAAACTATCAGGGATTACTACGGAAGAAATTTTCTCTTTGCTGCAGTTTCGCAACAATATTCAAATGACAACTCTAGATTTAATAATATATTTGGAAACTTTTGAATCCAGAAATAAAAGGCTGAAAAGCAAAAAATTCATACACTTTCGACAAACAATTTTTAAAACATAAAATCTTTCTGTAACAGACTCCAACCCAATATACATAAAAACTACAGACTTCCCCAAACTCAGTAGGAAACAAATAATAAACAAGCTCAAAAACTACTTGATTATTATATATAACATTTAATTAGCCCATACAATTCACCTATGTTACTAGTTCAAAAAAAAGGAATGAATGATACCAAAAAATGGTGACTGCAGTGAAAAGTTCCATCCAACTCGCATTTAAAGAGAAAGAAAGAAGAAGAAAAAAATTAGAAAGAGCGAAATACTTTTTGACACTAGATATGACTAATTTTTTATATCAGATAAACCTTTACCCGCCAGTGGTGACGCAAAATTATCTTACATAGTTGGTGACGTCGGTCTCAGATACCGAAATTTTCGAGTGAAGGTCAATCCAAAATAACACAATTTCTGTAAATGTAGCAAATTGATCTTAAAAAATACAAGGTTATAGTATAATAAAACACAAAAATTTTTTACATCACATCACGTTTATCAATAATAATAAAATTCCCCTGCAACACTAAAAAATTATGTTATTTTCATACACATATTTTTCTACGAAACCGGTCTCACAGACATATGCGTCACCGTTCGCGGGTTAAGAGAAAATCATGACCCCTGACAACATTTTCAACTTTTAATAATGTTTTCAATTTAAAACACTAGTCTTTGGTCTAAAAATCTCATCCAACACTTTTCAACGCATGCTTACAATAGCACATTATGGTTTAAATAGCAACGCATTTCTATATGTCTTTTGCCGTAGTCTACCAAACCATAATGAGAATTTAATCAAGGTATTCAAGCGATCAATCCAAACAAATGTTGTTTTCTAAGATCAGATGTAGTATATCTTAGACACTTGATAACCAATGATGAATTTATAATAGATCCATCGAAACTCCATACCAGTAGTAATTATCCAACACCACTAAACGCACATGAAGTTAGACGATTTATTGCATTCTGTTCTGTTCATGCATAACTTCATGCAAATTGCAAAATGTTTGAACAATTGAAATATTGAAAACGAGCTTTTACATTGGGCAATAATTTTTTTAAACCCTACATATTTGGTCGAAAATTCATAGACGTAACTGACCACAGACCATTAATGTCCATCTTTACCCCAAAAAACCCTTCCTCTAAATTGACGAGAATGAGATTGGATCTAACTGATTATGATTTCGAGATCATACACCTACAAGGAAAAAGTAATATTAACGGGGATGCTTCATCAAGAATCAAAATAGATTCTTACAAATTAAAAGAAATGATTCCCACATCGATAGATGATAAACTCCAAAATCATATGACATATTTGCAACTTCACGAAGTATCCGAAAAGCGCACACAATCTAAGGGTCTTGATGAAGACATTAACCAAACGAAGGGTAAGGAACTTCATTCTTGAGAATGTACATCCCCCACAGACGTCGGAAATATTAAGAAACTAAGCATTATACTAGAATGCAATGGCCAAATAATGAGAATATGAAAACCGCAAGATATAGGAGTAATCCATATAACCTAGGTTATTTATCGGAGAAACTGTCATCGATTATGCGAATTGATGTAAAAAAACACGAGGTAATCGTAAGGTACAGTGATAATCTTCACAATCCAATTGTCTGATGGAGAAACTGATATTACAAATGCGAAAACTCGATATATCAGAACTAGCACTAAACGAAGATAATGGAATTTGTAATAATCTGCAAGAAACAAACTTCGGCAAATATATCAAAGGCCCGAATAATGTGAACAGTGCAAAAGGAAATATTTAAAAAATTTAAGCGTTTTCAATTAAAAATTATTATATATAAATCACTCATAAAAAACATACCGCGACACAACAAAAGCTTATCGAAGATTTTCACTACAAACTATATGGAGGACATTTTGGAGTTAGAAAAACTATATTAAAGCTAAAACAAAGATATGTGTGAAAAAATATGTCGAAACTAGTAACATCATTTGCATCAAATTGTCTCTTATGCCAAAAAAAATAAAATAAAGAAAGTACAATGCACCTTCAACTTTTGGAAAAAGCGATTTTTTGGCTAGGTTTTGTTAGAATAAATCTTTACAAAGACGATTCTGATTTTATAATCAAAACAAGCCGCGTGGTGTAACCCTTGAGGTCCACACGGTCAACTTACCAGTAATATCTACGTAAACAAAACATTAAACACAATAATATTTTTCAAAATACTAATACTTTAAATAATAATAATGAGAGGTATTCATAGCATTAACAGGAATGAGTTTATATTAATCATATTATCTACGGAAGGTTTTTTTGGATCTCCAACACTTAATCAGTTTTTTTATTAACACTAAAACACTGTAATAACTATTCAAAATCTGCTCAAATTATGCAAATATTATAAAACTTGGATTGAATTTACAACAATTTCCTTAGAATAAAAGATATAAAGTAATATCATTCGTATGAACCCTCTATACATGATAACTTTGAATGAGTTTTTTATTTTAATTTAGTTTTTTTTATAATCATGGAATATGGTTTCGCTGGTTTCTCTTCAAAAACTGATAAGAATGTATAAATTTTATAAATATTCATGACTGTGCTGTGCAAATCAGATTAAAAAATTATTTTTTATGAAAAAAATCCTAAAACCCTAAAGAGCCTAACTTTTGGAATTTTCTTTTATTAAATTAAAAAGCGGCTGAACCAATTTTTATAAAATGTTAAAAAAATCGCAACAATATTAATACACGTCTATTGGCACCTTAATTATGGAAATATTATATTTGGTTCGTGAGATATAGTGAATGATAAAAATGACCTTGAAAATCATGATGACTTTTAATGATTTTTTATTTTTAACTTCCCATTATATGGGAAGTTCTTGTAATCGCCTCGAAAATCGGAATTGAAATTTTCAACGTTTCTTTACGTTTTGAGGTCTATAGAAAGGGAGATGTATGTGTGTGTGTGTATGTACGTACGTACGTACGTATGTACGTTCGTGCATAGTTTTTTCTACAGCCATAGCTCAGGTAAACAAAGTCGTATCAACTTCGTTGAGGGGTCAATCGAAGCATCTTTGCAATTTTAAGAGCTAATTAGTTTTTGGGAAACTTCGGTCGGGGGTTTGCTGTTTTGCTCGTTTGAAGGTCATTTCTGTCAGGGGTTATACCTCGCGAACCAAACGTACGATTTTTTTGAACAAGGTGTCAATCGACGTGTATCAACATTTATGGGCATCTGTCAAATTTAAAAAAAAATCTTGGAGCCGTTTTTTAATTAAAAAAAAAGTCCAAAAAATTAAAAAATTAACTCACAATTTTTAACCTGATTTTTAAACCTAAGTAATCAATGTTTATATAATTTACATACTCCAAATAACTTTTGTGAAAAACCAGCAAAAGTTTTTTTCATGAAAAATTACATAAAAAATAAAAAATTATTAAACGTTCAAGGTCATTTAAGTCATTCATTAGATCTCGAGAACTGAATATAATATTTCCATCATTAAGGTGTCAATCGACGCATATTATCATTTTTATGATATTTATATATTTAAAAAAAACGTTAAGGCCGTTTTGTTTAATTTATTAAAAAAACTTGGAAAAGTAGTGTTTTTTTCATAAAAAAATTCATTTTTAACCTGATTTGCACATTGTAATAATAAATGTTTGTAGAATTTATAAAATTTTATCATTTTTTGTAGAGAAAACAGCAAATATTTTTCTCATGACCACAAAAAAAATTAAATGAAAAATAAAAAATCATTCAAAGTCACCATGTAAAAAGGGTTCATTCCAATCATAATACCTTAAATCTCTTATTCTAAAGACATTGTTGTAAAGTCAATCAAAGTTTATTAATATTTGCAAAATTTGAGCAGATTTTCAATAGTCTTCACAGCACCATGTTTTAAACAAAAAAAACTGCTTTGTAATTTGCCCCCCTCACCGATTGATCCGCGTGAATAATCAATCAAACCAATGCACCAAAATCCTTACGTAATCAATTGACACTCGCGTAGATGTTATGATTATTATTAAGTCATTCCAATAACTTTTACGAGAAGTAAATGTAATGCGCCCTTTCGCACATCCGCGCTGGCTTGGATCGCGTCACCTCGATCGTGCACGTCGCCATCCAGCGCTATGCAGGAACGACCCACTGGGAAAACTGGTTGCGCACCACAGGGAACCCGATTAGCAACAAGCAGGTTCCAAGTTCCCAGAAGGGGTCGACAGCGCGATTCTGGTTCTGGGAACGGGAAACTGGGGAGTTTAAGCGGGATATTCTCCACAAGACGACCGGTTAGAGAGTATCGGTTGTGTAATGGATAAAGAAGTGTAAACAATGACTCGAAATGAGAAAGAAAACGTTTTTGCGATGCCAAATTGCCGCAACAGAAGCGATAAATTTTGCATTTTACGAAAAGAAACAGTGATTTCGTAACGATTTTTATAATCATTGGTTGTGATATTGGAAAAAATATAGTTTCAAATGAAAAAAAAATAGACGAAAAATTTTGTGTTTCCAAGATTTTTTTTTTCCACTATTCGGAGTTTCGATTTTCCATTATTGACAGGTCAATTTGTATGGAAGAGCTCAACGGCCAAAAAAAATCCACTATTGACACGAATTCCACTATTAACAGATTCCGTTATTGACAGGTTTTACTGTATAACCGAAACACCAAGCTCAAGCTTATCTCGATTGTCACAGTCTATCCATTAAGAATCTCAAATAGTTACCACTATAAGTTAACATTAGATGCAACCGGGCCAGCGTATCGCAGCATGAAAGAGAATGTAGTGGCCAGCAGAAGTCATTGTTTACGTGTAAGCAATAAATGCACCAGACGAATTTTGTTGTTGCCTCGCGTGGAAGAAAACACAAGCGTACTTTGTTTTAAATAAATTTTAATGAAATTCAAGCAGCATCCCGAATTACTCTCTAAATACAACTGAACAACTTTCTTAAGTAATTATTGCCTTATATAGCTAACGCCCAAGTGGCCTGCATTCATTTGTTCTTATCCTTTATTACAAATGCCCACATGTGAGAAAACGTAACATGCGTTTCTTTGTTGTTATCTATTATATGTTTACTTTTACAATTTCCCACATGTGAGAAAACGGACCATGCATTTCCTTGCTATTGTCTTGTACTCGTATTTGTTCACATTTAAAGATTCTTTATGACTCCCCACATGTTCGGGTACAGTCGAGATGCAGTGTACAAGAGTAAAGGGGCGACGACGTAACACCTCCCCTAGAAGTCTGAAGACTATCCTTAGTCTGAAGGACTGAATTAAACAATTTAAATTTTAAACTGGTATTGAATTTAAAATAAATAAAGACTTAGGCTGAGGCTCTACATACGATTCCAAACCGATTATTATTTGGAATGCGTAAACAATAAGAACGACGGGCGTCAAGGCTCCACGTAAGATTTCAAATCTGAAATAAGAACCTGCGAGGCTCTTGAATCAGATTGTTTGTTTAGTGTTCATTCTCGTGTTGGTGCTCAACGTGAAAACATCTGTCTTGCGTTGTTGATGATGTCAGTGCTAAAATCCTAAAATGGATGAATTCTGGCACTAGGGCACACTTCTTGGCAAACATTCTCCCACGCCGCATCATTCAAATCCCTGTTGCGGTAATCTTTCTCCGCAATACTCCATATTGCTGGATTATTTGCAACTGCCGTTATCACCTGCTCCATGGCCTTCACCGTTCACTGCCTTTTAACGAATGAACACAACGCATGCGCATACAGAAAATCGGTTATGGAAAACCGGCCGTGGAGCCGGGTGTCATCCGATCTTATGGCGAAAGCGTGTAAATGAACGAGAAGGAAGCGCCTTCGTTATGATTATGAATCTGAACGTCGACCCGGGTCGTTATGAACCAGACGGGTCGTAAAACCGGCGTTATTGATCGAATCGGACGTGGACGTAGGGTCGCCCGGTTCTCATATAGATAACATGCAAAATAAGAAAAGGTCGCGCCGCTATGACGTTCATTCTTAAAACAAACAAACCGAAACCGATTTGGAATCGTATGTGGAGCCTCAGCCTTAAAATTACAACAAATATTATTACAGTTATTGATAGGCATGTATGTGCATGTAATGGTTCAAATTTGATTTGGATTTCATCTAGTTCTTTAAAAGTTAATTGATTTGAAGTATGTGTTTGGGGTCCTGACAAAACATATTTTGGAAGTGTTTGATTCTACGCGAACATTGGATATTGTGAATCTGAATTATACGATTGTTAAAATTAATGAAGTATTTTGCGGATGTATTCCATTCAAGTTGGTCACATGTACTGCTGATTTTTAGTTAAAGATTATGACACCAGAATGAATTTCTTCTATAATTTCTTCAGCTTTTATTGCTGGGCATGTTTCATTGGTGTATATACAGAGTTTTCATTCTTTTAGGTTCTTAACACATTTTTCTTCTGAATAATTATATTATAATGATCGTACAGAATATTTCATTCGATCAATTCTAACTTATTTAAATCTATTTCGTTTTCTTTTATTTCTACATAGGTTAACATATTTCCCGGTATAAATTTAAGTTTGGAGGCTAGTATATTGTCATGGATAATTTAAATGTTATCTTTAAGGTTTTATCGATTGATGCTATGGAGTTCATAAAACTTGTTTAGATATTAGGAATGTGTATTTTGGATTTCGTTGTCTAGAATTCGTATTTTGCTAAGATTTATTTGATCTACTTTTATTTCTTCGTATCCTGTTGGGTTGTTAATTGATTCTAATGTCGGAATTACTTGATAGATCAACAGGATCATGGTAAGTGGTAGGATTATAGTCAGTACTGCGTTTGGGATGTCTTTTGTCTGTAATAAATATTTTCTTTTTAGGTCGCTTAATTAGTTGGACTGCGTGTTTAGCTTTATCGAAAGGTTTATTGATAAATTTGGGTTGTAACTTATTTCAGGCTGCTTTATAGTTTTTTAAAGGAACATTTTTCCGTTGTATTTTATAGTTTTCTCGCTTTTTGTTTAGCTGATAAATTACTTTTTCTTTCTTTTGTTTTATTAACTGATGGACTTTTTCTTTATTTATTCTCCCGGTTTCTATACCAATTGGTCTTTCTTTTGTTGTTGAGTGAATTTGTCGATTATAAAATTCTAAAGCTTCTGCGATGGCTTCTTCGATACTAATTCTCAGTTCTGAGTCCAATGTTCTCATTTTCTCAAGTAGTGTTTCATGTAATCTTTCTACGTCTGCATTACCTGTGTGAGTATTTGGTTTGGTAAAATGTGTAGTCATGTTTTTGGATTGAAAATATTCTTTTAATAAAACCGTGTTGAACTCATTATCTGCTATGATATTTTCTGATCGTCCTATGATTGAGAAAATTATCCATAAGGTTTGTCTAATATCTACATTATTTTGAGATGGTAGTACGTTGCCAATCGCGTATTTGGAAAATCCATCTATTGCCGTCAAAATGCGTATTTTCTTGATGTGTAAGATATCTATGTGGACTATTTGTCGGGTGTCTGTTGGAGTTTCGGTGATGTTAAGTTTGGGTCGGATTGGATTCCGATCGAATTTATTTTAATTGCAGTGTTCACAAGTGTTAATGAATTTATTTATGTAATCTTTCAATTTTGGATAGTAATGTGTTTTCGATATACCTTGATAGTTTTCGTTAATTCCAGCATGATTGGTTTCTTTTTCGTGATAATATTTTATTATTTTTTCTAATTCATTTATGTCTTCATATTCGGATTTGAGTTCGGTTACTTTTATCATGGGTATTTGTTTAAGATTGAAATTATTTTGAATCTTTAATTGGAAGGTATTATAAGCATTGTCATTGAGTTCGCAATAAATAGCAGTTTGCATAGGTTTCAAGAATTTTCGTAAGATTTCTATGAGGTCGTCATGATGTATATCATATGTTGTAAGCCTTATTCGTCTATGTGTGGAATGGTGTCTGTCGAGATCAGAGTTGTCAGGTAAGATTACTTGTTGTTTGTATTTGTTTTCGTAATCTTCTTTTATTGGTATTAACTCGGTTGAGTCTTCTTCTGCGGAATGTTGAGTAGGTAACAGTGTATTGGGTGGAATGGTTATACATGACATTTTGCAAATTTCTGATAGGCTATATTTTTCGTTGCTTTCTAGACTTTTGTTCTCCATAATCGTAATTCCATTACATTCGTCGTTTATGATTCTCGATAGATAATCGGCAGGTATATTGTCTTTTCCTTTAATATACTTGACGTTAATTTTATATTCTCCTAGCTTTAAAATCCAGCGTTGTATTCTTTGGTTGATATCTTTGCTTTATATTTTTTATATAGCCATTCAATTGGTCTATGATCGGTATAAAGGTTGAACTCTCTTTCATAGATGTATGGTCTTAAATAGTTCACTGCCCATACGATGGCTAGTAATTCTTTTTCGATGGTTGCATATTTTCGCTCGTGATCATTAAGAGTTCTTGAGATAAATGCAATTGGGTGATTCTTTTGGCTTAATACAGCTCCAATTGCGTAATCACTTGCGTCTGTTGTTATTTCGAAAGTCTGTTTAAAGTTCGGATGTTTAAGTACTGGATCAGTTATTAATATTTCTTTTAATTTTTTATGCGCTTCTATATATTGAGGGTCATCGAATTTTATTTTAGCAGCTTTTTTTTTAGATATTTAGTTATAGGTGTGGCGATTTTGCTATAACCCTTGATGAATTTCCTATAATAACCTGTTAATCCTAAGAATGACTTTATTTCTTTTTTGTTTTTGGTAGTGCTATTTTGAGAATTTTTTCGATTTTCTCTGGATTGGGTTTTATACCTTCCTCACTGATTAGATGTCCCAAAAATGTTGTTTCTTTGGTTAGAAAATTGCTTTTATCTACTTGAATTTTTAATTGTGCATGATGCAATAGTTTGAAAACTTTTTCAATGTTCTGTAGATGTTCATCGAATGACGTTCCGAAGATTAGAATGTCGTCGAGATATACTACGCAAAATCTGCTCAAATTATGCAAATATTATAAAACTTGGATTGAATTTACAACAATTTCCTTAGAATAAAAGATATAAAGTAATATCATTCGTATGAACCCTCTATACATGATAACTTTGAATGAGTTTTTTATTTTAATTTAGTTTTTTTTATAATCATGGAATATGGTTTCGCTGGTTTCTCTTCAAAAACTGATAAGAATGTATAAATTTTATAAATATTCATGACTGTGCTGTGCAAATCAGATTAAAAAATTATTTTTTATGAAAAAAATCCTAAAACCCTAAAGAGCCTAACTTTTGGAATTTTCTTTTATTAAATTAAAAAGCGGCTGAACCAATTTTTATAAAATGTTAAAAAAATCGCAACAATATTAATACACGTCTATTGGCACCTTAATTATGGAAATATTATATTTGGTTCGTGAGATATAGTGAATGATAAAAATGACCTTGAAAATCATGATGACTTTTAATGATTTTTTATTTTTAACTTCCCATTATATGGGAAGTTCTTGTAATCGCCTCGAAAATCGGAATTGAAATTTTCAACGTTTCTTTACGTTTTGAGGTCTATAGAAAGGGAGATGTATGTGTGTGTGTGTATGTACGTACGTACGTACGTATGTACGTTCGTGCATAGTTTTTTCTACAGCCATAGCTCAGGTAAACAAAGTCGTATCAACTTCGTTGAGGGGTCAATCGAAGCATCTTTGCAATTTTAAGAGCTAATTAGTTTTTGGGAAACTTCGGTCGGGGGTTTGCTGTTTTGCTCGTTTGAAGGTCATTTCTGTCAGGGGTTATACCTCGCGAACCAAACGTACGATTTTTTTGAACAAGGTGTCAATCGACGTGTATCAACATTTATGGGCATCTGTCAAATTTAAAAAAAAATCTTGGAGCCGTTTTTTAATTAAAAAAAAAAGTCCAAAAAATTAAAAAATTAACTCACAATTTTTAACCTGATTTTTAAACCTAAGTAATCAATGTTTATATAATTTACATACTCCAAATAACTTTTGTGAAAAACCAGCAAAAGTTTTTTTCATGAAAAATTACATAAAAAATAAAAAATTATTAAACGTTCAAGGTCATTTAAGTCATTCATTAGATCTCGAGAACTGAATATAATATTTCCATCATTAAGGTGTCAATCGACGCATATTATCATTTTTATGATATTTATATATTTAAAAAAAACGTTAAGGCCGTTTTGTTTAATTTATTAAAAAAACTTGGAAAAGTAGTGTTTTTTTCATAAAAAAATTCATTTTTAACCTGATTTGCACATTGTAATAATAAATGTTTGTAGAATTTATAAAATTTTATCATTTTTTGTAGAGAAAACAGCAAATATTTTTCTCATGACCACAAAAAAAATTAAATGAAAAATAAAAAATCATTCAAAGTCACCATGTAAAAAGGGTTCATTCCAATCATAATACCTTAAATCTCTTATTCTAAAGACATTGTTGTAAAGTCAATCAAAGTTTATTAATATTTGCAAAATTTGAGCAGATTTTCAATAGTCTTCACAGCACCATGTTTTAAACAAAAAAAACTGCTTTGTAATTTGCCCCCCTCACCGATTGATCCGCGTGAATAATCAATCAAACCAATGCACCAAAATCCTTACGTAATCAATTGACACTCGCGTAGATGTTATGATTATTATTAAGTCATTCCAATAACTTTTACGAGAAGTAAATGTAATGCGCCCTTTCGCACATCCGCGCTGGCTTGGATCGCGTCACCTCGATCGTGCACGTCGCCATCCAGCGCTATGCAGGAACGACCCACTGGGAAAACTGGTTGCGCACCACAGGGAACCCGATTAGCAACAAGCAGGTTCCAAGTTCCCAGAAGGGGTCGACAGCGCGATTCTGGTTCTGGGAACGGGAAACTGGGGAGTTTAAGCGGGATATTCTCCACAAGACGACCGGTTAGAGAGTATCGGTTGTGTAATGGATAAAGAAGTGTAAACAATGACTCGAAATGAGAAAGAAAACGTTTTTGCGATGCCAAATTGCCGCAACAGAAGCGATAAATTTTGCATTTTACGAAAAGAAACAGTGATTTCGTAACGATTTTTATAATCATTGGTTGTGATATTGGAAAAAATATAGTTTCAAATGAAAAAAAAATAGACGAAAAATTTTGTGTTTCCAAGATTTTTTTTTTCCACTATTCGGAGTTTCGATTTTCCATTATTGACAGGTCAATTTGTATGGAAGAGCTCAACGGCCAAAAAAAATCCACTATTGACACGAATTCCACTATTAACAGATTCCGTTATTGACAGGTTTTACTGTATAACCGAAACACCAAGCTCAAGCTTATCTCGATTGTCACAGTCTATCCATTAAGAATCTCAAATAGTTACCGCTATAAGTTAACATTAGATGCAACCGGGCCAGCGTATCGCAGCATGAAAGAGAATGTAGTGGCCAGCAGAAGTCATTGTTTACGTGTAAGCAATAAATGCACCAGACGAATTTTGTTGTTGCCTCGCGTGGAAGAAAACACAAGCGTACTTTGTTTTAAATAAATTTTAATGAAATTCAAGCAGCATCCCGAATTACTCTCTAAATACAACTGAACAACTTTCTTAAGTAATTATTGCCTTATATAGCTAACGCCCAAGTGGCCTGCATTCATTTGTTCTTATCCTTTATTACAAATGCCCACATGTGAGAAAACGTAACATGCGTTTCTTTGTTGTTATCTATTATATGTTTACTTTTACAATTTCCCACATGTGAGAAAACGGACCATGCATTTCCTTGCTATTGTCTTGTACTCGTATTTGTTCACATTTAAAGATTCTTTATGACTCCCCACATGTTCGGGTACAGTCGAGATGCAGTGTACAAGAGTAAAGGGGCGACGACGTAACACCTCCCCTAGAAGTCTGAAGACTATCCTTAGTCTGAAGGACTGAATTAAACAATTTAAATTTTAAACTGGTATTGAATTTAAAATAAATAAAGACTTAGGCTGAGGCTCTACATACGATTCCAAACCGATTATTATTTGGAATGCGTAAACAATAAGAACGACGGGCGTCAAGGCTCCACGTAAGATTTCAAATCTGAAATAAGAACCTGCGAGGCTCTTGAATCAGATTGTTTGTTTAGTGTTCATTCTCGTGTTGGTGCTCAACGTGAAAACATCTGTCTTGCGTTGTTGATGATGTCAGTGCTAAAATCCTAAAATGGATGAATTCTGGCACTAGGGCACACTTCTTGGCAAACATTCTCCCACGCCGCATCATTCAAATCCCTGTTGCGGTAATCTTTCTCCGCAATACTCCATATTGCTGGATTATTTGCAACTGCCGTTATCACCTGCTCCATGGCCTTCACCGTTCACTGCCTTTTAACGAATGAACACAACGCATGCGCATACAGAAAATCGGTTATGGAAAACCGGCCGTGGAGCCGGGTGTCATCCGATCTTATGGCGAAAGCGTGTAAATGAACGAGAAGGAAGCGCCTTCGTTATGATTATGAATCTGAACGTCGACCCGGGTCGTTATGAACCAGACGGGTCGTAAAACCGGCGTTATTGATCGAATCGGACGTGGACGTAGGGTCGCCCGGTTCTCATATAGATAACATGCAAAATAAGAAAAGGTCGCGCCGCTATGACGTTCATTCTTAAAACAAACAAACCGAAACCGATTTGGAATCGTATGTGGAGCCTCAGCCTTAAAATTACAACAAATATTATTACAGTTATTGATAGGCATGTATGTGCATGTAATGGTTCAAATTTGATTTGGATTTCATCTAGTTCTTTAAAAGTTAATTGATTTGAAGTATGTGTTTGGGGTCCTGACAAAACATATTTTGGAAGTGTTTGATTCTACGCGAACATTGGATATTGTGAATCTGAATTATACGATTGTTAAAATTAATGAAGTATTTTGCGGATGTATTCCATTCAAGTTGGTCACATGTACTGCTGATTTTTAGTTAAAGATTATGACACCAGAATGAATTTCTTCTATAATTTCTTCAGCTTTTATTGCTGGGCATGTTTCATTGGTGTATATACAGAGTTTTCATTCTTTTAGGTTCTTAACACATTTTTCTTCTGAATAATTATATTATAATGATCGTACAGAATATTTCATTCGATCAATTCTAACTTATTTAAATCTATTTCGTTTTCTTTTATTTCTACATAGGTTAACATATTTCCCGGTATAAATTTAAGTTTGGAGGCTAGTATATTGTCATGGATAATTTAAATGTTATCTTTAAGGTTTTATCGATTGATGCTATGGAGTTCATAAAACTTGTTTAGATATTAGGAATGTGTATTTTGGATTTCGTTGTCTAGAATTCGTATTTTGCTAAGATTTATTTGATCTACTTTTATTTCTTCGTATCCTGTTGGGTTGTTAATTGATTCTAATGTCGGAATTACTTGATAGATCAACAGGATCATGGTAAGTGGTAGGATTATAGTCAGTACTGCGTTTGGGATGTCTTTTGTCTGTAATAAATATTTTCTTTTTAGGTCGCTTAATTAGTTGGACTGCGTGTTTAGCTTTATCGAAAGGTTTATTGATAAATTTGGGTTGTAACTTATTTCAGGCTGCTTTATAGTTTTTTAAAGGAACATTTTTCCGTTGTATTTTATAGTTTTCTCGCTTTTTGTTTAGCTGATAAATTACTTTTTCTTTCTTTTGTTTTATTAACTGATGGACTTTTTCTTTATTTATTCTCCCGGTTTCTATACCAATTGGTCTTTCTTTTGTTGTTGAGTGAATTTGTCGATTATAAAATTCTAAAGCTTCTGCGATGGCTTCTTCGATACTAATTCTCAGTTCTGAGTCCAATGTTCTCATTTTCTCAAGTAGTGTTTCATGTAATCTTTCTACGTCTGCATTACCTGTGTGAGTATTTGGTTTGGTAAAATGTGTAGTCATGTTTTTGGATTGAAAATATTCTTTTAATAAAACCGTGTTGAACTCATTATCTGCTATGATATTTTCTGATCGTCCTATGATTGAGAAAATTATCCATAAGGTTTGTCTAATATCTACATTATTTTGAGATGGTAGTACGTTGCCAATCGCGTATTTGGAAAATCCATCTATTGCCGTCAAAATGCGTATTTTCTTGATGTGTAAGATATCTATGTGGACTATTTGTCGGGTGTCTGTTGGAGTTTCGGTGATGTTAAGTTTGGGTCGGATTGGATTCCGATCGAATTTATTTTAATTGCAGTGTTCACAAGTGTTAATGAATTTATTTATGTAATCTTTCAATTTTGGATAGTAATGTGTTTTCGATATACCTTGATAGTTTTCGTTAATTCCAGCATGATTGGTTTCTTTTTCGTGATAATATTTTATTATTTTTTCTAATTCATTTATGTCTTCATATTCGGATTTGAGTTCGGTTACTTTTATCATGGGTATTTGTTTAAGATTGAAATTATTTTGAATCTTTAATTGGAAGGTATTATAAGCATTGTCATTGAGTTCGCAATAAATAGCAGTTTGCATAGGTTTCAAGAATTTTCGTAAGATTTCTATGAGGTCGTCATGATGTATATCATATGTTGTAAGCCTTATTCGTCTATGTGTGGAATGGTGTCTGTCGAGATCAGAGTTGTCAGGTAAGATTACTTGTTGTTTGTATTTGTTTTCGTAATCTTCTTTTATTGGTATTAACTCGGTTGAGTCTTCTTCTGCGGAATGTTGAGTAGGTAACAGTGTATTGGGTGGAATGGTTATACATGACATTTTGCAAATTTCTGATAGGCTATATTTTTCGTTGCTTTCTAGACTTTTGTTCTCCATAATCGTAATTCCATTACATTCGTCGTTTATGATTCTCGATAGATAATCGGCAGGTATATTGTCTTTTCCTTTAATATACTTGACGTTAATTTTATATTCTCCTAGCTTTAAAATCCAGCGTTGTATTCTTTGGTTGATATCTTTGCTTTATATTTTTTATATAGCCATTCAATTGGTCTATGATCGGTATAAAGGTTGAACTCTCTTTCATAGATGTATGGTCTTAAATAGTTCACTGCCCATACGATGGCTAGTAATTCTTTTTCGATGGTTGCATATTTTCGCTCGTGATCATTAAGAGTTCTTGAGATAAATGCAATTGGGTGATTCTTTTGGCTTAATACAGCTCCAATTGCGTAATCACTTGCGTCTGTTGTTATTTCGAAAGTCTGTTTAAAGTTCGGATGTTTAAGTACTGGATCAGTTATTAATATTTCTTTTAATTTTTTATGCGCTTCTATATATTGAGGGTCATCGAATTTTATTTTAGCAGCTTTTTTTTTAGATATTTAGTTATAGGTGTGGCGATTTTGCTATAACCCTTGATGAATTTCCTATAATAACCTGTTAATCCTAAGAATGACTTTATTTCTTTTTTGTTTTTGGTAGTGCTATTTTGAGAATTTTTTCGATTTTCTCTGGATTGGGTTTTATACCTTCCTCACTGATTAGATGTCCCAAAAATGTTGTTTCTTTGGTTAGAAAATTGCTTTTATCTACTTGAATTTTTAATTGTGCATGATGCAATAGTTTGAAAACTTTTTCAATGTTCTGTAGATGTTCATCGAATGACGTTCCGAAGATTAGAATGTCGTCGAGATATACTACGCAAATTTTGTTAATCACTTCGGCTAGGACTTCATTCATCATACGTTGGAATGTAGCCGGTGCATTTTTTAATTCAAAGGGCATACGAAGATATTCGTAATGACCTTTAGTTGTAGAAAAAGCTGTTTTTTTAATGTCGTTGGAATGCATTTTTTTTGGTGAAACCCTTTCGCTAAGTCCAGTGTAGTAAAATATTGACTTCTCCCTAATTTATCCAATATGGCATCGATATTGGGTAAAGGGAATTTATCGTCTACTGTCACTGCATTAAGTCGCTTATAATCTATCGCCATTCGCCATTTTTGTTCTCCTGAGTTGTCTAATTTTTTAACTACCATTACTACTGGGGAATTAAATGGGGAATTACTTGGTCGAATTATATTATCTTTTAGCATTTGAAGAAAAGGTTCTTGTATTTCCGTATTAAATTTCTTATTTTCACGTTTTCTTCAGTATTTAGATGATCGGTATTTATTTTCAGGTTCTTTATGGGTTCCATAATGTTTATTTCTTCATATTTGTAAGTATTTCCTAGTAGTGGATTTCGGATTTGTTCTTTTATTTTCACCTTTTTATTATCTATTTTATTTATTATGAATTCTTTCGTTTTAAAATTTATCTCGGCGTGGAGCGCGTTTAGGATATCCGTTCCTAAGATAGCGTCATAATGCTTGTCTTGGAATTTTTTTACTTTCCGAATGATTGTCGAATATCCTCCTAACTCTGGAGGTGTATCTGTTATAGTTTCTTCCTTAATTATTTTTATTCCTGCTATTGTTTTTATCTCTAGATTAATGCTGCGAGCTAAATTAGGGTTTATATATTTTTCATCGAGGAGAGTTCGAGATGAACCGGTATCTATGAGGGCTGTAATTTTATTTTCATTAACTGTTAATTGGACTAGGGGGAATTGATCGAAGATAAGGCTCGCTGAGGAAAATTTGCTTCTTCAATTCGGGGTCTGCGTGGATTGGAGGTTCTAGGGTCACTCCTATCTATAGCATCTACTTCCATAAGTATCGATCTTTGAAAATTTCTAGGGAGAAAATTGTTTCTAAATTGTTGTGAGCTATGTCTGCGAAATCCATTTTGTGGGGGTCTGTGAAGCTGTTGAAAATTGTTAAATTGATTAGGTCTAAGTTGATTATTCTGTATATAAGGATTTTTGAATTGGTTTGAAAATCTGTTACTATTAAAATGGTAAAGATTGTTATGATTATTTGGGTACAAAGAAGGCTTAAGTCTAGAGCAGGGGTGGCCAAGTTTGGAGCGCCCTGCGCACTGGCTGCGCTACGCTTACGCCGAGTAGGCTGGCTGCGCTTTTGTGGCTGTTCGTCGTCTGGCTGACGGGCGGTCGGACGGACAAGCTGACCGTCGCGCTCGCCAGCGAGGGCAGCGATCGAAGACAGACAGACATACTTCCTCCTCGCTACGTCTTATCACCGCTTTTACGCCGGCGCTAGCGCGGGCGCGTTCTCGGCGTACCAAAACTCTCGGCGCACGTTTTGACCACCCCTGGTCTAGAGTTTGGTTGCTGTCGATGTTGTGACTGTTGAACACGTGGTCTGGGTAACGGCTGGTTGAGTTGCATATGAATGTGGTTGATGGATGCCAGTTTGGAATATGCTGTTGTCAATGAAGTTACACCTTCGGTCCTGAGCCATGATGCATCGTATGCGTTGATTTTCTCCAGGAATATGTTTAATATTCGTTCTTCGTTGTGGGTAGGTGTATAGTCGATTAGGATGGTTCCTTCTAATTTTGCTTTTCTGTTTAATTTGCTCAAAATTTGTTGCAGTTGATCGTAAAGTTCTATTACTGTGCTGGCTTGTATTCTTTCTGCTTGATTTCTCAGTTGTGTGA
This sequence comes from Oxycera nigricornis, assembly GCA_963942545.1. Taxonomy (NCBI): domain Eukaryota; kingdom Metazoa; phylum Arthropoda; class Insecta; order Diptera; family Stratiomyidae; genus Oxycera; species Oxycera nigricornis. The sequence continues at coordinate 46,689,422 of OZ012659.1, forward strand.
AAGATTTCTGCACTCCGCATCGAATAATTAGGGCTTATTTCACATCTTGCCAATCGGTAGAAGCTGCCGATAATTTAGCGTCTCCTGCTATTCCCTGCATTTTAGTTATCAGAACTGTATATATCAGGGATCTGTGTTCTTCGGGGGTGAACCGTGTTATACGTTCTACATTTGTAACGAAGTCCGTTAACTGATAGTCACCGGTGCGGTGACTGTGAAGACTTGGGCTCTTTCGGCCATCTGGTAAGCTGTGGGAAGATCGAATGACATTTTTATTTCTAGATTTAATTACCAAAGTAGCTTGTAGATTTGTAGCGATTTGTGATAGGTTGCTTGTACTGCACTTGCTCCCAAATTCACTTTTTCACTGTAATTGTTCGTAGCGTTTATTTTGACTGACTTTTAGTCTGTTGCACTTGTTTAACACTTTTTATTACAATTCAGTCCTACGTCGGTCTCTCCGTAGGTTATGGCTTTAAGACTTGCCACTGAATTCACTCGTGTTGTTAAATAACTGATTTTTAGTTATTTGTGCGGATTTATTCAATTTCACTACTTTAATGAAGTTCGTTTTCACTTGCGGATAGTTAACACACTATCCTACCGACTGAGCCAATTTTGTTGTTGCCTCGCGTGGAAGAAAACACAAGCGTACTTTGTTTTAAATAAATTTTAATGAAATTCAAGCAGCATCCCGAATTACTCTCTAAATACAACTGAACAACTTTCTTAAGTAATTATTGCCTTATATAGCTAACGCCCAAGTGGCCTGCATTCATTTGTTCTTATCCTTTATTACAAATGCCCACATGTGAGAAAACGTAACATGCGTTTCTTTGTTGTTATCTATTATATGTTTACTTTTACAATTTCCCACATGTGAGAAAACGGACCATGCATTTCCTTGCTATTGTCTTGTACTCGTATTTGTTTACATTTAAAGATTCTTTATGACTGCCCACATATTCGGGTACAGTCGAGATGCAGTGTACAAAGAGTAAAGGGGCGACGACATAACAGACGCGGGTATCAGCAACTTTAGCCTCTTAATGTTTACATATACGCACCAAACGATGGCATCAGCAATTTTAGCCTTTTAAGAAACCAATGTTTACATCTATGCACCAGACGCTGGCATCAGCAATTTTAGCTTATAAATTTAGAAATAGGAATATAATAAGTTGAGTGGAAAATCAAATTTAACTGAACAAAGACGCAAGACTTATGTCTTGCAGTTTGTCATTGTTTTTAAAGAAAAAGGTGTTGTAATTTAACTGGCGCCCGAGCAGGAATAATCGGTTGTTAATAATTAAATTCGTCTTTTAAATAAAAAACCGTCGTTATATTATTCAAAGACTTTATTTCATCTGGCTCCTTCGGGTATTAAAACAATACTAATGATACTTACTCCTAGCATATACTTTTACACTATCTTGTTTATCTTAAATCTATTGATTACTTTATAAACCAATAATTGGTTTGCTTATGGACATTCTTTAAATGAATCAATCTCACTTTTGGCAATATGCGTGGTTGATTACTTAAGTCACACTTAGCCTCTGTGGCTGTCGTGTGTTTACTTAATTGCTGTTTATCAAAGTCACATTTAGCCACTGTAGCTGTCATGTGTTTATTTAGTTGATAACTAGTATCTGTCATAAAGCAATTAGCATCTGCTATAACTCGTCCCTTCTCAAGAGGAATTGCGTCCTCGAGATTCGAATTGATTTTAATTTTTAGAAGGCCGCTTGTTTTTAAAAGTTTTCCATAAACAATGACAATAATGATAATAATTATAATAACAATGAAGGTAAGTATATTAATAAATGTGTTCCACCAAAAATTATTCGAATGTTTGAATTGCAGTAATTCAATATGTTTTAAATTTTTAATATTCTTAAAGTAAACATGATTTAAAGTTAGATTTGACAGATCTGTATATGTTATATTTTTCAGTTTATCGGGCAAAATTATATCATTTTCAATCGTTTCAATTTTATTGCGGAAAATGTAATTTTTGATTTTTATTTGACAATTATTAAATTTAATAATAGTGTAATATGTGTTGTTTTACATTCATGTTTTCTGCATGAAAGACAGAATATTTACTCTAAGTCCAGCGACAAGCGCTAAGCACAATGGCACGCGAAATGCCTATATTTCTAAAGCCTTGTATTAAGGCTGATACTGCCGAATATGGCAGGAGAGTAGTCTGTATTAAAACGCTTGCCGATTATGGCAGTCTGGTTCCAAGATTGACTCTTATTTTATTTCTAAATCTACAGCTCTTTTATTTAAAATCTATGTACAGAAAACTTACTCTAAAATTAAAAGTAGGGATGCCAATCTATGTACATGGTTTGAGAAATCAATATATTCATGCATAGGACGAACAAATCGCGTTCCCACGGATAGTCGTGGTCATTAAGATCAAAATTTTATGAGGTCATCACACTCGTCAAGACACTGACCAGCCATGAGCTATTTAGAGCATTACGTTGAGCAATGCATGCACGTGGGGATTGTGCATGCTTGATCTAAATATCCTTATGGCTGATCGTCATTATGAATGATTTATGACGTCTAGTCAGAGTGAAGTGTACTCTTAGTACACTACACCCCAATGGTTTCCTAGTGTTTTGTACTAATGAGAGTTAGTGCAAAATACTACGATTATCAAATGGAAATGCTTTTATTTCATACCCTATGCATGGTTTATAAATGATTTACAGATGATTATAGTTTACAAATATTGATATTCGTTTTTAATGTCTTATAATTATCAAGATATTGTACTTTAATTACTAATTAGAAATATTACAATTTATTTTTCTTTTCATACATCTTTAAGTTATTGTTATGAACTTCTCTTAATTTTCCATTTAAATCAATAACAGTATTTATACCTTTCAATTCTATTACTCTAAAAGGACCTTGAAAGGGTTTTTCGTGTTGTTTTCTATTTCCTTTCTTTAAAAGTACTAAATCGTCTTTTTCGACGTTAATTGGATTGAAGCTTGCATTCTTATTGGTTCGTTTTAATTTAACTAGGTCGATTATATCTTAAGCTCTTTTGAGTGCATGCTGCAATCGAATTTTTAACTCGTTGACATAGTTGTCCGAATCATAGATTTTATTTGTCTTGTTGAAGACATCGTTTGGCAAGTAAGGTAATTTGCCAAATATCAACTCGTAGGGTGTATAGTTTGTGTCTACGTGTGGCGTGGTATTATAAGCAAAAGTATAATAAGGGATCCACTTGTCCCATTTTGAGTTTTGGGAAAAAGCTAATATGTACTCATTGAGTACCCTATGGTTACGTTCTATTGTACCCAAAGTTTCATGGTGGTACGGTGTGGAAAATATCTGCTTAATATCTAAGAGTTTGCAAATTTCTTGCATTAAGGTATTTGTAAATTCGGTACCTTGGTCTGATTTTAAAATCTTAAAATAAATTCATTGATTAATGTTGATGCAACTGTTTTTGCATCTTTAGTCTCTAATGGGGATGCAACTACAAATTTACTGAGTTCACACTGCATAGTTAGAGTGTATCTATAATTGTTTGATATTTTTAATGGACCTACTACGTCGATTGCTAAGGTTTCGAAACTCGTTTTTGGAGTATCTGTTTTAATCATCTTTTCTTTTGTATTTCTTATTTGTTTGTTAATTTTACATTGTTCACAATTATTAACATATTTTTTTGTCATGCTGTTCATATTTTTCCAGCAATATCTTTGCTTAAATTTGAGTACTGTCTTTCTGATTCCTAAGTGTCCTTCGTGTGGCGTATCGTGATATTCTTTTATTAATTGAGGTTGTACTGCAGTATCTAATATATTTTATACATAATTTTGCGTGACTTTCATATTTTTTACTTGGTTGCAACGTATTTGTTATATGCTTAAAATCTTCTTTTGTCATTATATTGAAGATATCATCATTATTTGATGGCGCTAATTCATATATTTTCATCTCGAGAATTTTATCTAACAATTTTTCCATGATGGATACGTATATCGCACTGGACTTATCGTTGTTGATTTTACTATCCGATCTTAATGTATGTGAGCTCACTGATAGCTTTTCGTTAGCGAAAACGTATTTTTCGGTAACTTTATCACCACAGTATACAATAATTTCGTCGTTTGTTCTGACGATATCGAATTTATTATCTTTGCGCAGCATAAATTTCAATTTCTTTTTTGAGTATATCGGAATCTAATTTTATTCGCGATAAAGCATCCGCGTTGCAATTCATTTTGCCTTGTTTGAAAATAATTTCAAAATCGTAGTCGGATAAATCGAGTCTAATTCGGGTAAATTTTGGTGAAGGGTTTTTGTGCGAGAAGAGAGATACCAAAGGTCTGTGGTCAGTAACCACAATAAACTTCTTGCCGTACAAGTATGGCCTGAAGAAATTTATTCCCCAGTGTATCGCAAGCAATTCTTTTTCAATAATCGGCTTGTTGATATCATGTTTGCCTAGAGATTTGCTGGCGTATGAAATCGGTAAGTCAGATCCAATTTCTCCTTGTGAGAGAACTGCGCCTAACGCGTAGCTTGATGCATCTGTTGATAGAACAAATGGCTTATCGAAATCAGGATATTGTAGAATAGGGGGTTGAATCAGTTTGTTTTTCAGAGTACTAAAGGCGTTTTGACATTCTTCGTTCCAAATAAATGTAGAATTTTTCTTCAGTAGAGCATGAAGGCATTGTTACGTACCATAAAGTAAATTCAAATTATCTTCGCGCCTTTTCTGCCCGAAATAACTAAATCATATAACTACCTACCTGGTTAATGATTATTTGACAGTGTAAAGCTCGCCAAGTTCCTACAAAGCTATTCAAACGCGTCATCTCGCTCCAACCCTCGGATCGTGCTCAAGCTTTCGCGAATACGAGGATCGATCACGCCACGCTACGCGAAAAGTAGCTTTTGGATGTTGTAGATGCCGGAAATGGAGCGTGATAGTTGAGTTGCGAGGAGTCTGGTGAACCAGACGGATGTCTCTGTTTTTTTGCTGTAGTGATTTTGCCGTAAAAGTCAGATGTCCGGCCCTAGCCAAGGATAGGGAGAGTCGTGAGTGATTCAAGCGTCGAGATAGATTGTTTTCGATTCGTTGGCTTGCATCCGAATGTCTGCAGGAGGACGAGTACACCACAAAAAGGTGATATTTGTGCATTTGCTGTAGTTGTGTGGGAGCTATTTGAACCAGCACACAAGGCTGACTTCGAGGGGATGAGCAGTGAGCGGACAAATTGAATGGAGTTGCGCCGACGGTGCGCCGAATGATCTAGGGGACATTTTGATGTCCTGATGGAGTGGGCGTCCGAAGGAGCGTCCGAGTTTCGGTCAGCTAATGACAGCGTTCAGCAAATCAATGCAAAATACAAGCTATTCACGTGGTTTCTGGTAGAATTAAAAATGGGCGAGCGTAGATGATGTGACGATGATAATATCTCGAACGGATGACATTGTAATGTATGGACTTTTGTGAATCTCCAAATTACAGACTATTATGTGCTTTCCAATCGACATTTTTGTTAATATTTTTATCTCACATGATGTAAGTGAACCGAATTATAATAATAAATTATAGTTTTCGTGATAGAAAAAAAAATGGAATAAAATAACCTAAAAGTGATGTGATTGTTTTCTTGCGCAAGGGTAGCGCGTGTGCGAATGTGGTTCGTGGTGATTCTTTCTTTTGTCCTAAACCCACGACTCGGTGAGCTACTCGGGGTAAATAAAATAATGTTAAATCGGGACCGCCACTAAGCGGTCGACTTGGTAGCAGTCCCGGCGGCGCGTGTACGCACGAGGCATCCGGGGTCGAGGCGCGTCCAAAATGGTAGGGCACTCGATCTCGGGTCCTCGGGTTTGTACGCGTGGTCGGGATTGTGACAGCATTTAGATATCTCTGCAAATTTGGGTATAAAACGTCTGTAGTAGTTGCAAAAAGCAACGAATCGACGAACGTCATCAGCGTTTTTTGGAATCGGATAATTTTATATGATATCGTTTTTTGCCGGATCTGTCTTTATGCCTTTATTCGTTATTAAATGGATTAAATAAATATCTTAAGAGTTGACATTTGTCTGCGTTTAATTTAAGGTTGTATTTGCGTAATCTTTCATAAACTTTGATTAAATTTCGGTTGTTATGATTAATACTACATCCAAATATAATATTGTCATCAACATAAAGTAATGCTTCTGAGTTTAAACCTGTCAAAGCAATAGTAAGCATTCTTTGGAAACTATTTGAAGAAATTTTAAGTCCGAAAGGTAGACGTTCAAATTGAAAGTGACCATTTCCGGTCGAAAAAGTTGTAAGAGGTCTTGAATTCTTTTCTAGTTCGATTTGATGGAATGAGCTAGTCATGTCTAAAGTAGAGAAATATTTGGCTCTTCTTAGCATATCAAGAACGTCTTCAAGTCTCGAAAGGGGAAATTTGTCGTGGATAATTTTACTGTTCAAACGACGAAAGTCAACTACCAATCTCCATTGTTTTTTGGCATCAGAATTTTTCTTTGGTACTACTAATATAGGTGAATTATATGGGCTTATGGATGGTTCGATAATGTCATTTTGCTTTAATTCTCTAATTTGTTTATCAATTTCCTCAAGTTGAGAATGAGGTAGTTTGTAATTTTTTATGTATATTGGAGTGTTATCTGAAAGTTCGATTCTTTGTTTGTAAAAATTATTCACGCTTAATTTTTCGCCTTGTAAATGAAATACATCTTGATACTCTATAATTATTCCCATCAGGTTGTTCATAGCTTCAACATCATTGTTATCTGATTTAATACCTTTGATTAATTTTTCCAAATGTTCTGGATCAGGTTTCCCTCTATGTTGGTTATTCTTCAGTATAATGTAATTTCTTAGGGGTTCTGTTTCGATTTCGAATTTGTTGAGTTTGACCGCTTTCTCGTTGGTATTCAAAACTTTTATATGGCATATACCTTTTTGCTGGTATGATAGAGTTGCCTATATGTACTCCTTCTCGAATCTCTTTGCTTAGTACAAGATTGTCTTCTTCTCTCATCAATTCGACTGACAATATCATTTCGGATCTTGCGGGTATGCTTAATTGAAATACATTTATAGGTTTAGTGTTCATTGCGATGATTATTTCTTCGTTGTTAACATAAAAGATTATCGTGTAGGTCTCATAATCAATTTTGCAGTGCAATTTTTCTAGAATATCCCTACCGATAATACCATCAGTGACGATAGGAAATGTTTCATCTACTATATGAAACGAATTTTTTGTTATTAAGTTTTCTAGCTGTAATCTAAGTTTTGCAGTACCTAACGATGCTATTGTTTCAGTCGTGATACCTGGTAGTTTGCATCTATTATTGTGATTAATGTTATTTGTTAAAGAGGTACTTATTTTACATATAGAAATGTCTGCTCGTGTGTCTATCAGGAAAGTCAGATTCCTACTTAAATCCTTACAGTATAATTTGATATAGTTAGGGCAATTACTGGAAATTGTATATATATATTGTTTTGTTTATTCTTTATTCTATTCTAACTTTTCATCTTTTATTAATTCTATTGTTATTATTGTTCCTATTTCTGTGATTATTGTTGTTATAATATCGCTTGTTGTTATTGTAATTATCGATGTATCTGTTGCTCGTGTCATTCCTTTTATAATTAATACAGTTTTGCGTCTGGTTGTTATTATAATGCTTATTATCGATATTTTTATTAAAATTTCTATTGTGCCGATTATTATTTTAATTATGTTTTTTTTGTAAAATGTAAAACCTTGTTACAGTGTATGATATCGTTCTTTTTTTACTGTAACACTAAATTGTGTCAGCTAAATTTTTTGGTCTGCTAGGAAATAACGTAGCAAATTCTTCTTCATCTTCGTCTTCCTCCAATTTGCATTTGCCTTCCAGATTTTTCTGCGAAGTTCCATCATCGTCTTTTTTTTACCTCGAAATTTCATTTTTGATTGCAGGGTTCTTCGTCAACGTACAAGTTAAAATTTTAATTCTTCATTCGGTCTGAAACTTTCAGGTTCGGATAGGCAGGATCGCCATGTAATATGTGTTGTTTTACATTCATGTTTTTTGCATGAAAGACAGAATATTTACTCTAAGTCCAGCGACAAGCGCTAAGCACAATGGCACGCGAAATGCCTATATTTCTAAAGCCTTGTATTAAGGCTGATACTGCCGAATATGGCAGGAGAGTAGTCTGTATTAAAACGCTTGCCGATTATGGCAGTCTGGTTCCAAGATTGACTCTTATTTTATTTTAAATCTACAGCTCTTTTATTCTAAAATCTATGTACAGAAAACTTACTCTAAAATTAAAAGTAGGGATGCCAATCTATGTACATGGTTTGAGAAATCAATATATTCATGCATAGGACGAACAAATCGCGTTCCCACGGATAGTCGTGGTCATTAAGATCAAAATTTTATGAGGTCATCACACTCGTCTAGACGCTGACCAGCCATGAGCTATTTAGAGCATTACGTTGAGCAATGCATGCACGTGGGAATTGTGCATGCTTGATCTAAATATATCCTTATGGCTGATCGTCATTATGAATGATTTATGACGTCTAGTCAGAGTGAAGTGTACTCTTAGTACACTACAATAGTATGACCTTTAATGTCGATAGTTTGATCACTACAATCGTATATAATATGAGTTTGTTTAAAATTCTTTGTGACTATAATATTGTCAGAAATCTTTTCGATACGTTCTATGTTATTTAAAGTCATTGTACAATTTTTTGGCGTTTGGATTAAATTTGCAATACAGTTATCTGTTACAGGCTTGAGGGTCTCCATTATGTTATTTTTGGTATCCATGAATATTTTATTTTGACAAGTGATGATGGTAGTAAATTTTGTCACAAGTTCGAGATTATCTTGGTTTGGTAGAGGTACAATTTTTGTTCTAAAATATAGATCTTTTGAAAAGGTAGGAATTTGTAAAATAATGAGGATTATTTTTTTTGTGCGCTACAGCGATTCGAATATTCTGTAGTTTAGAAATATCACTTGTATACTCGTAAATTTCTTTTGCAGTTAAAATGTCTTTGCTCATTACTTCTAAGCGGGATGTTAAGATTATTTCTTGAACGTCTAAAATTGAATTTAGTATGAGTTGCAAGTTTTCTTTTACTTCTTGATCATATTTAAATTCTAAAAAGTTACGTTCTGATCTGTTAGTGGTTTTTATTAATTTGCTTATTTTATTCATCGTTATGCGTTGATTATGATTTACAGTAAAAGTGAGGTTTTTGAGCTCATTGTTAATTTGTTTGTTATTAATTATTTGTTTATTTAGGTTATCGGTTACCATGACTAAATGTTTATCCATTACTTTAAAGTGAGATTCGATGTCTTCTCGATCATCATTATCCATTGTTCCGCCTAACCAATGTAAAAAGTTTCCGTATAGATTTATTAATCCTCGTTTGGGTCTATGTGTATCGTGGGGTTCTAATTCATATAACTTTTCTCTAATTTTCATTTTTAGCGAATAATGTTGGGGGTGGTTTTGATAAAATTGTTTCGGTACATTGTTTTCGATGTATTGGAGCATTTTATCGTATTCTTCTAGATCGATAACATGTACAATTTTTGTAAAATTTACGATAATGTTGATTTCTTCTACACGTATTAAACTGTAGCCGTTACCTATGTGTATTTCATTAATTTCTATGTTCTGTTGTGTCGTTGAAGAGAAACATACGGCAAATATGAGGATTGTTCTTGAAATGGTATTTTATTTGGTTGAAAATGTTTATATCGTTTCAGAAGTTTTTTGCTAATTTGCCGTTTGTATGTATTTCTTTTAAATTTTGGGTGTAGCTTTGTTTTGGCTAGTGTATTTTTTATAAATTGAGGGTTATATTCACAATCTTTTTTATTTTTATTGTGATATTCTAATCTTTTATTTTGAGTTATGAGAATTCTGTCTTTAATATCAGGATGTTTATCCGGTAAAATTGCACCATTTTTGAAATTAATCGGTTTGTCGTTGGTTGTACTATGTATAGAATCGTTATTGAATTTAACAGCTTCATGAGCACAAATGGGTTTAGTTGGATCATGTTTATTGATTTCTGTCATTATGCGGAGATGTTCATTTAGTGTATTGTGAAATCTTTCAATGTCACTATTGCCGGTTTTAATGTGTGGTGTACAAAAATGAAGTTGTATACCTTCGTTTTGCAAAAAATAGCGTAAATTATTTTGATACGCGCTTTCGTTGTCAGTTATTATAATTTGAGGCTTTCGGTTTACCGATAAAAAACCGTTCAATGCGCTTCTTAATTCTGTCCATGTTCTGAATTTTATTGGGGTAATAAACGCGAATTTTGTAAATTTGTCGATAAATGTAATGTACATAGAGTTTTTATTTCGGAACCATATGTCCATGTGAACAATTTCATTTGGTTTGTCAGGAAGTTTGCTTTTATAAAAAGGAGGATTGGGAGGAGTTCTATTATACTTAGAAATGTTGCAAACTTTACAATTATTAATTAATTTTGTTATTTCGTTTTTTTTTACATTCGGATAATAAAATTTAATTTTAATGGTTTTGTATACTTCGTCCATTTCACGGTGATTGTTTTTTAAATGCTCCCTGTTAATTTCTTCGTGAATATCGTTTTGCTCGCCACAATCAAACAGAATATATGGGCTTTTAAGTAGTTTTACTTGGAATTTTTTATATATGTCTACATTTGGAATATATACACCTACAAGACCTTTAGATGGCAGGTGATTTTTTAAAATATAGCTGAAGAATTTGTCGTCAGGTTCTTTTGAAATAAATTTTTTCCTGGTCCCATTAAAATGTTTTTCGATTTTGACCGAATTATGGTTTCCTTGTTTAATTACAAGTTGTATCTTGAAAACATTAAGTGGTCTTTCACTTATTTGTATATAATTACTATTATCTTCTGCCGCACTATGGCAGGTTGCTCTCACTGAAGAATTGTCAATATTATCTTCAATAATGTCAATAACAGGTCGAGAAAAATAATCTGCAACTAAGTTTTCTTTACCTTTAATATACTCAATGTCGTAATATACTCTTCAAATTGAATTTTCCAGCGTTGGAGTTTAGGATTAGGCTCTTTAAGGTTTGTTATCCATGTAAGAAGTTTGTGGTCCGTTTTTATTGTAAATTTACGGCCGTATATGTATGGTCGAAAATATTTCATAGCCCATACAGTTGAAAGAAGTTCTTTCTCGATAGTCGAGTACTTAGTTTCATGGCTATTCAAAGTTCTACCAGCGTAACAAATCGGATGGTTCTCCTGGGAAAGAGCAGCACCAATTGCGTAATTAGAAGCATCTGTTGTAACTACAATTTTTTTCGTAAAATCAGGATATCTCAGTATTGGATCACTCATAACCAAGATTTTCAGTTGTGTATCATTTTTCAATTTATTTGTAAGGGGTTTTGCAATTTTCGAGAAATCTTTAATGAATTTCCGATAGTAGCCTACCATACCTAAAAATTGTTTTATTTTTTTTTTGTTGTTGGAATTTTCATTTTCGAAATAGCTTCTACTTTATTGGGATTTGGTTTCACTCCCTTGGTTGTAACAACATGTCCCAAAAATTCGGTTTCTCTTTTCAGAAACTCAGATTTATCTAATTGTATTTGTAGATTAGCGTCTTTTAATTTTTTGAAAACTTTTTCTAGGGAGACTAAATGCTCTTGTAATGATGTGCTAAATACTGTTACATCGTCCATATACACAAAACAAATTGAACCTATTAAACCTTTTAGAAAGTGATTCATCAGCCTCTGATATGTAGCGGGTGCATTTTTGAGACCAAACGGCATTCTGGTAAATTCATAATGCCCGAAATTGGTTGAAAATGCAGCCCTTTCGCCAAGTCGAGAGTAGAGAAATACATAGATCTTCCTAACTTGTCTAATATATTGTCTATATGAGGAATAGGAAATTTATCGTCAGTTGTTATGAGATTCAACTTTCGATAATCTATGACAATTCTCCATTTGGGAGTGCCAGATGCATCAGCCTTTTTGGGTACAATCCAAATAGGGGATGAATACGGTGATGAGCTATGCCTAATTATGCCCTGATTGAGTAGGTCTTGCATTTGGCTCTCCTTTTCTTTCCTATGAGCTTCAGGATATCGATAGGTTTTAGTATAAATAGGGTCGTTATTTTTTGTTTTAATTTCGTGTTTTATCACATGGGTAAAATTAAGTGTTTCCTTTTCGTGATAAAATGTATGTCGATATTTTTTTACTAGAAGCACTAATTTTTCTTTCTCGTCCTTGTTCAGATGATTAGTGCGAATATCGTTAACAATATCCTTTGAGGGGTGTCGTTCATCAGAAAATGCGATGACTACATGATATGGAACTTTTATAGATTCGAGAGAAATATCGTTTAATGGCAGTAAAGAATTCGTTTTTTCGCTGAAGTCTTTATTGTTTAGTGTTTCTAAAGATTTTTCGAATACGTTGAAAATCTTTAGGAAACTATTGGTCGGTGTTTCCTTTTCATCATTTTCAGTGAAGAATATCGGAATTACCTCTTTATTAAGTTGAATGGTTTTATTATGCAAATCTATTTTAGTTTGGTACATTGACAGTATATCATTACCAAGCAAACCATCGTATTTGTCACTAAACTTAATTTCTAAAAAATCAAATCTGTTTTTATTATTTGTATCTGAAAATTCTTTAAAGGGTTTAATTGTTACTGTGTAATTAAATTCGTAATTAGATTTAATGTTTATATTTTAGATTTTGTTATGAAATGTCTCAATTTAGGGTCACATAGTCCCGGTCGAATGACACTCATAGTTGCGCCTGTGTCTATTAAAAATCGCAATGGTAATCCATAGGAATCTATTCGGATATACGGTAAATTTGATTTGAATTGATTGGCTTTCCGAGGCTCGTTGCCGAAAGTTTGAGTTAGTTTGTATTTGGTGAGAATCTGTCTCCATGGGTTGTGATGGACCATATCGTTTTATTTTCGATAGAAGGGAATTATTATTGTACTTGTTGAAATGGTTGTTTTGGTATTGACCCGAATTTTGTTGATAAAATTGTTGAGGTTTATTAAAATTATTATGGTTATTTTGATTATTAAATTGGGATTGCTGCGAGTTATTTAAAGATTCGTCTTATAATTGCAAGCAATTCTTCTTATCACCGAAATTTGAAATTAAAATTTGTTTGAGCTGGCTCCACTTGGTAATGTGACTATTTACATTCATTACTTGAAGTGCCTTACCTATAAGCTTCATACGCAATATATTAAATATAACTACATGCGAGAGCTGGTCGTAAACGGATAAAGTTGTCGATCCATGATTTTAGGGTACCTTTAGATCCATTGTAGGTTGGTAACTTCGATGCGAATTTCACAGGATCCATTTCTATCGTTCTATAGATAGGGGTTGAAGCTCTGGATGGTGGAATTGTGTTGTTGTTTCCCTCCATGTTTTGTATTGCTTCCGCTAATTTTGATGGTTGAATCACATTACTAGTTGACATGTTGGTAAAAAATGGTGATATTATCACTTGGGAATGATAATTTTATCAATTGGGGTAGTATTGAAGACTTGCACTTTGCACAGCACTTATTAATTTTTTTTTGTTGAGTTGTGTAACTACACTTTGATTCCGTTACCGTTTCGTTCGATTTGCGAAAAAAATTCACCTTTATGCAGTTGCATTTAGCGGTGTCGCGATTTGGTTCAAGTTGTGTCCTTATTCTTTATTAAGGAATATTTGAACGAATGACTGCGCCAATAATCGGTTGTTAATAATTAAATTCGTCTTTTAAATAAAAAACCGTGGTTATATTATTCAAAGACTTTATTTCATCTGGCTCCTTCGGGTATTAAAACTATACTTATGATACTTACTCCTAGCATATACTTTTACATTATCTTGTTTATCCTAAATCTATTGATTACTTTATAAACCATTAATTGGTTTGCTTATGGAAATTCTTTAATTGAATCAATCTCAAGACGGTTGATTCGATTTGTCAATCATGCATAGCACTTTTGGCAATATGCGTGGTTGATTACTTAAGTCACACTTAGCCTCTGTGGCTGTCGTGTGTTTACTTAATTGCTGTTTATCAAAGTCACATTTAGCCCCTGTGGCTGTCGTGTGTTTATTTAGTTGATAATTAGTATCTGTCATAAAGCAATTAGCATCTGCTATAACTCAGGGACCGTAATTCGCGTCGCTACATTTTCAATCGTGCGTAAAAAGTGCATGATGACCTTCGCTTAAAACGCTGAAGGATAGTGGTAATAGTAAAGGAAGGCCCCCAAGTAGCAGATACAGCAAAAAGGAGCAGCTGCCAACTTTTATCAGCGGAGCGACCCATCAAAGAGGTGTCATACCCTGCCATCCAAACGTGGCATACCCTGACACAGTAAAAACGACACCCAAAGAAAGTATAAGAAAGTAGAAATACTCAACATAAAGGAAAATTTTCGCGTATTTTTTCATATTATTTATATTTTTGTATACATTTATTGAATAACATTGTAGCTCTTTTAAATTTTAATATTTAATATTGATTTGTATTTGAAAATATTGCCACTTCTGTGACAAAGTGCTCTCGTAATTGTTTTTAAAAAATAGTGAAATCCTCACGATTAGAACTTCGGTAGATTTATACCAACGCGAAGAATCTCGTGATCTTTGTTAAGAAAAAAAGAGACAAATCCAAATAATCTGATTCGTCCCCCGGTCTTGCGCGTAGAGAGTGCTCCTGTGAGCTCGGAAGGTGCTAATAGCAACGAAAATATTAACATAGTGTAATGAAACGAGTACGAGCGAACGTTGTCGCTTCGAAATTTCAAGCCAACAGGACTTTCGTCTTGTTGGCCTCAATGGACGTTAAGTCCCCGGGACGAGGCAACGAACCCATGTGTCGTTCAGACGAATTTGGGTTCGGCCTCTACCTAGCTAGAGGAGTGATGGCTGCTGGCAGGCCAGCTCAGCTCGGCGCGTATCGTCGTGGGTGCGTTCTCTAGCATCAGTCCCGAATCTCATTTCCAGAGATTCAGCCATCAAATTGCCCGCTTACATACCGACAAAAAAAATTTTCATTCTACAAAGCAAACTATTCATCTTGTGAGGCTATACCTCCTACGTTACTTTACACAAAGAATTCTCGCGCGCATACCGAGATATTACCGCGTACAAGGGCTGCCCGAGAGAGAAAAAAAAATCTTTACGTTACATTGGTCTATTGGTGGAATTCCGAAGCTACTCAAAACAAAACAGGCAAGAAAGAAAAGAAAACGAAAGACTACCGCGTACCGAAACAATCTCTCGGGTGGCCGTGCCACTCTCGAATTGGAAGACGAGCTTCAGCGGAACTCGCCAGGCGCAGATGTCGCTGCCTGGGCCCGCCCTACCATGGCCTAGCGCTTGCGTGTCCGCATGTGTTGTGCGCACTAGGCCCACCACTGCTCACCTTGGCCGGTCTAGTCCGTTAGCTGTTGGAAATGGAGGTCATTGAAGAGGGAGAGCCCTCAAGGAAACTCTGGATTATTCAATTCATGATAAATTTATTCATTCTACTTCGAATATGTACAAATGACTAGAGAAAAATATAATTAAAGAGGTGAACCGCTAGAAAATTTGATTTGTAATTATTGTAAACTACTTTAAGGTATATAAGAGTTTAAACTTTACTTTAATGATGGTTTAGATTTTTTTAAATATTTCTATGTTGTAAATGTTTTATTTTTGCTTTCAACGTGTCTATAGCTACATATGTCAATCTGTTGTATTTTCTTAATTAATTTTTTTATATTACCACTTTTAGACTCATAATTTTGTGATTCACTTCGGAACTAGAATTATTCCTACATAATGTTGAGCCTTAAATTCTAAAAATGATTACAGTCAGTTTATTTTGTTCCTCTACAGTATGTAAGTGCTATATAATAATTTATGCTTTGACTTACTTAGCATTTCCATGTAAATAATCTTTCAAAAAAAAAACCATTACACTCCCTTCACTTGGCATCTGTGTCCATGCAACATAAACATTTTTCAAATATGAAATGGTACTAGAGAGATACTTTAAGTCCTTCCGCACAGACACCTAAGCACACACATCGAGGCCGCAACGAATATGATCACCACTAGCATGAACTGTGAGCACTAGCATGAACTGTGAACTGTGAGCACGTTCGGGCGTAAACACACTGAAGGCGGGTTAGTTCTAATCAAAATTTCGTTGCTAACCAAGACCATCCTTTATTCGTTTTTTTTTTCTTGGGTAAATCTCTTGCTACAGGATATCCAATTACCGATTGCGATTAAAACCAACCGCGCTAGTGTTGTAAACGATGAAATCAAAGATAAGGAGGAATGGGCCAATTGATTTACGTTTTGATGCAGTAACCAGCATAATGTTCAAGTGGCCAAAAATTAGTTATACTCTATCAAGTATAACAAAAATCAGTTGTGGGCATCTTGGTTCGCCCTCAGACAGACTTCTCTTCGGCCATCGTTTGCTGATCCCTTTGTATAGCAAAATACAATACCGAAACTACTACCGGAGACATGTGCGATTTGCGAGTTCTCACCATTTCAGGTTTATTTCGGGCATATTTCATTTTTACCATAAATACGACCGATCGTTCGATAGTCAGTATTATTGAATCCACGGTTAAAGCTGGCAAAAACTTTCCTTCACTTCACGATCACTTCGAAGCTGTTCGGATTTTTTTTTTAAAAACTTGCAGATGCTCTAATTTGAATAATCAAAACTTATCAGTCTTTTACTGCTAGATCTTTTCCTAATCTATGAAAGCTATGGAGATATTTCAACAGTTTTTAATATACATCTTCCTTCGACGATCGTTGCTAACGATGCACATTCTTTTCTTTCGAAAACACTTTTTTAGCCGTTCAAAGCACTGATGCGTCCCGTAGGTACGTCGTTCGTGTTTCGCGTTTTAATCACTGCACCGGTCTATCTTCGCAAACAACAAACCGTTAATTGCAAGCTGGGTAGATTAAAAAGCCTTTTATTTCCGCTTTTGACTGAACCGCTTCTTAAAAGTAGGATTGTTTAATATCACTTCGTCACTTCAAGTACCAACTTTTCGTTCCGTTGATCTCATTTCGTCGGGCCAGGAGAAAAATGGATTTATCACCGCTACAGCCGCGGCCTGTTGCTGGCTAGCCTCGTCCAGTCCGCTCGAGCTCAAAGAAACCAATCCCCATCTCCCTGGCAGCAATCCCACTCGTCCGTCAGCTAGCGGTTCTCCGCAAAAACCGGTCGGGTAGCTGCCCAAACCGGACTCCCGCTTGAGCGCGGCAAGCTGGTTTTTTCGGTGTGCAGGGTTGCCGCTTCTGGATCCACCCAAAGATTCCAAAAATTATTATTTTTGGCTGCGTGCGCTATTACAACACAGGCATGAGTGCTCCGACCTCCGAAGCAGACGTGCCTGAAGACTCTGGTTTAGGGTCGAGTGTCTTTGGCGTGATATATTCCACAGACCTTGTTGTCCGGGCCCGTTACTTGAAAGCATGCGTTGCCGTGTTGCTTGGTAATGGTAGCCTTACAGAATTTCTTGTCCAGTTTGGCGTTGTATGGTCCACCGCCTTACATTGTCCAAAATTTCGAACATATACGGTGTCCCCGACCTGGAACTTCGGTTTTCTAGACCGCAAGTTGTAGACCCTCACCTGTGCCTGCGCAGCTTTAGCTAATCTCTCTGCCACCTGATTGCGGATCAGCTCTATACGTTCGTGATGTAGCAATTCGGTTTCGGGCTCTTTCAATAGATGTATGGTTCCCAGTAGAGCGTAGGTGTTCCCATGCCCGATCATGTTTTGCCCGAACACGACGAAGTATGGGGCGGAACCAAGGGAGACATGATAAGCTGTCCGCAGTGCACAATTGATGGCCGACAGCTTCCGATCCCAATCACGCTGATTCGGATGCACATATGCTCGTATCGCGGCCAACACCGAACGATTTACACGTTCCGAGGCGTTTGCCTGGGGGGAATAAATAGCCGTATAATGGTGGCGTACGCCGTACTCTTCCAGGAGCTGGTTGAAGGGATTGCTCTGGAATTGAGGGCCATTGTCAGAAGTGATGATTTCGGGGACTCCGATCAAGTGAAATAAATCCTCTTCCAGATAGTGGGTGATAAGTTTTGCCGACGCGGCTTTGAGGGGTTTAAGGAAGGTGAACTTGGATAGGTGGTCCAGGACAACCAGAATAAAGGTGTGACCAGTAGACGATCGAGGGTACGGGCCGAGGAGATCAATATACAAGCGTTGGAAGACACGTTCTGGAACACCGGTAGGACGCATGGGTGCTCGAAGGGTTTGGTTGGGCGCCTTGGTCTCTTTGCAGGTTTCGCACGAACTGACATATGCAGCGACCTGGTTGGTCATGGCTGGCCAATAGAAGAGCTCTTTAAGCCGCTTGACGGTCTTTCCGATGCCTCCATGTGCACTTAGCGGATGATTATGGGCTCGCTGTATCAAAGAGGTCGTCAGTTCGTCCGGAACCCATAGCTTCCATGCATCTCTGTCTATTGCAATGTCACCAGTGGCATACTGGCAACGCTTGTATATAAGTCCCTCAAGAACTCGTAAATCCGGCAGTTGTGCTCGCTCTTGCGATATTTGTCTTGCAAGCTCTACATACTTTTCGCTCATGAAATGTGGGGAGGAAAGATCGATCTCGATGGTGTTGGTTGAGATCTCCTCTAATTTAAGACCTTCTGGCGAGAAAACTCTTGATAGCGAATCCGGCACTACGTTTTGGCTTCCCTTCCTATGCGTAATTTTAAATTTGAAGCCTTGGAGTTTCAAACCCCATCTTGCCAACCTGCCATGTAAATCCGAGAGTGTCATTAGCCATTGTAGCGAGGCATGATCCGTGATGACCTCGAATTCATGACCTTCTACATAGGCTCGGAATTTCCTAATAGCTATGACGGCGGCAAGACACTTCTGTTCAGAAACGGTGTAGTTTCGCTGCGCAGGGTTGAGCTTATGAGACATGTAAGCAACAGGGACTTCCACACCATCGTCGGTCTTCTGCATCAGTACCGCGCCGACACCATGTTGACTTGCGTCACAGTGTATGGCGAAGGGGCGTTTGAAATCGGGACTGTGCAGAACCGATGCGGTGCATAGAGCATTTTTCAAATCTTGGAAAGCCCTGAGGCTGACATCGTCCCACAGAAACTGTCGCTTACGCGATAGAAGGTTCGTGAGGGCTGTGGATAGAGCTGCAAAATTTGGCACGAAGCGTCGGTACCAGCCACACATTCCGAGGAAACGTCGCAACTGTTTTACTGAGGTGGGGCGCGGAAATTCCTGTATGGCTTGCACCTTGCTTGGATCCGTTCGGATTGTACCATTGCCGATGATATGGCCCAAGTATCTCACCTCTTTCATGAGGAACTTGCTCTTCTCTATATTGATGGTCAGTCCGGCCTTATGTAGGCACAAAGCAATCTCTTGGAGCAGCTGAGAGTGCTCGTCTAGAGTCTCGGTGATCAACAGGAGATCATCTAGGTAGACGAAGACCTGGTGGCGTAAGTGTGCTGGGACGACCTTATCCATCAACCGTTGCATTGTTTGGGGTGCGTTACACAACCCAAACGGCATGGTGACGAATTGGTACAACGGGCGACCCGGTACGGTAAAGGCTGTCTTTTCCTTAGACTCTTCTTCCAATGGGATCTGCCAAAAGGCGTCTTTTAAATCGAGGCTAGTTATAAACTGAGCTCTTGGAAGTCGACTTAGTATCCCATCGATGAGTGGCAATGGATAAGCATCCTTTACCGTGACCTGGTTCACTTTTCGTGCATCTAGACACATTCTTACCTTCCCAGGCTTCACTACTAAGGTTACTGGAGACGACCAACTCCCGGATGACTCTTCGATGACGCCCATTGTCAGCATCCTATCAATCTCTGCAAAGAGAAGTTTTTCCACCACGGGGGAAACCGAAAAGTGGCGTTGTTTGATGGGCCGACTGGGTCCCACGTCAATAACGTGCGAAATCAATGTGGTTCGACCCAGTCCTTCTCGAGAAAAAGATGGAAAGCTGGCAATGACCGAATCGAGCATGCGTTGCTGGGCAGAAGTTAACTTGTGGCGAGGACTGGCTGGTTCTAGGGTACACACTGCACCATTATCGCGAAGAACGTGCTCCTCACGAAAGATGTCTTTGGCGAGACAGAAAAGGCGGACGAAGTCCACACCGAGATATACATTCTGACCCAGAGTTGGTATGATCAGGAAGGACATAGTGTGCGTTGTACCACGGAAGGTAACGGAACCTGTGATTTTGCCAACAGCTGCATGTTTGGTGCCGTCCGCAGTCTTTAGGCTCAAGTTTAATTTTTCAACGTGGTGTAGGGGGTTGGCTAGGACTTTTCTTGCAAAATTTGCTGCCAGACAGCTTACACTAGCCCCAGTATCAATTAACCCACGCACCCGTTCGTTGTCGAACAGAGTGACATTGGCGTATGGTCTTAAATCGTCAGAGGGTTGGTCCACAATGGTTGTTGAGACGTATATGTTTTTGTTGCGCAGGACCCTCTTCCAGAATTTCCTCAGTCGTAATGTTGACCTCTTCGGATATTTTGGGAGAAACTCCTCCACACCAAAAATGCGCTCTCTTGCTCGCCGATATTCCTTCATGCGCACATGGTAAGGTTTGTTAAATGCGTGACTGCTGGCCTGTACATAAATTGAATCCTTAGAGGGAGAGAGACACGGGGTGTGAAGACTACCACGCTTTAAAATGCGGATAGGATTTTTAGTAGTGCTATTTGTTAGGGAGAGATCACTTGCGGTCGTGGTATCCTCGGTTATTTGGTCTTTTTTTTCTGAATCGCCTAAGCTTTGGGATGGTGTCGCGGTCCAGGAGGCCTCTGCTGTTGGTGAGGTCTCGATCCCGACCAGTTTTTTGGATCGCTGCATGCTGGATAGCTGGGCTTGTAGGTGTCGGGCTTGCCACAACCATATCAGAAAACTGAGCGCTCCGCTAGGCACACATCAAAACGATGTCCTGGCTTCCGACAGTTCCAGCACACAGCGGTCTTTTCCAATGCAGCTACTATGCTGCAGCCGCTGGTATCTACAGACGAGGAGAGATCTTCCGGCATCCAAGAGGACTCCTCTGGTCGTGCTACCGCTCTCGTCTGTTCCGCTTCCCGAGGGCACAACTCTTCTACGAGGCGTTGGCTAGATGAAGGTCGCGCGTGTGGCTTAAAAACGCCGCGCTGTGCGTCAAGATTCTCTTGTTGCCTGGCATAAGTGCGCAGCATCTGCACAGAAGTGATTGGGAGGTGCAGCAAACTGTTACGGAGGTCCAAGCGAAAATTGAGCTTTAGTAACTCTACTAGCTCATTGTCACCGATGGGTGTTGGGAGGCGATCGGTGAGCCGAAGAACACCGTCGCAGAATGAGTCGAACGATTCGTGTATGCCTTGCTTTCGGCTGCGAATCAGCTCTCGTAGCTCCAGCTCGGAGAATCCATCACCAAATCTGTCTCGCAACGCTTGGCAGAACGCGTGCCAGTCAAGATATTCCGCACCACGCAGATACCTCCAGTACCAGTCCGCGGCTTCTTCCACCAAAAGGACGTGCAAAAACTGGCATACAAATTCCATGTTTCCGCGGAGTGTATTACGTGTGAGAGTACGAACCTGGAATAAAAATTTGTCGACAGGAAGGGAGCCTAACCGTCCACTGAATTTGATATTCCACCCCTGTATGATAGTAAGGGCCCGCTCTGCAGTGAGTGGAGCAGGTTGAGCTCGCCAGCCCACGGAATTGTCATGTATTTGACGGGAGCGTCCAAGAGGAGATTCAGGTGACGTTTCGTTTATCCGAACTGGGCCAGTTGGGGTGGGTGAATGAGCCAGGCTTGCAATTTCTTGCCTTACCCCATCTCTCACCAGTTGTGGCAGCCACTGCTGCAGCTGCTGTATCGTTATAGCCGAGGTTGTTTCGACTTCAGATTGGGTGGATCTCACGGCGGGGAGTTCTGCCTGCTCCTCATTCGTTGCCTTTTTGGAGGACTTATCACCACCAACAGCACCGTGCATTTCCTCCAAATTAAGGTCCTGCTGCTGAGTAGCTTGCGATCTCGTATTATAACGACCTAGCTTAGGTCTTGCCCCTCGTGTCAAGACAGGGGTTCACCGTCTGTTGGAAGGTATGCACCTCCTATTCGGTCTCTTGTTTGATAAGGTCGTCGATCTCGGGGATTGCATGTCTCCCGACATAATGGACAGCTTGGGTTTTTGCGGAGCCATTGTTCCATGCATAGCGCGTGAAACACGTGTGAGCAGGAAGTCTGCACCATTGGCTCGTCACCCACGTACTCACAGGTACATATTCTACAGACGGCGTCATTAAAGCGACTTGTTGTGACTGGGCTGTGCCTAGATGTCATATTTATTGGTCGTTGCCTCTTATAACTTGTCAGGAATAAACATAAATTAAATAATAGTTAAATTGCCAAAAAAAAAAATGAGTAGCAAGAATATGTAAAAAAACAACTAATAGTTGAGTTTCCTTGAGGCTTCCCCTCCAATCAATGAACGATGCAAGGACCTCGGCCAAGATAAATAGCTTCCACCAAACTTCAACTTCCAGCGAGAGTGCACATTTACTTCATTACAAAAAAAAAAGAGAGAAAAATTGTTCCCGAAAAAAAAATATCAACGATTTACCGAGGCGAGTGAGCAGACGACTCCGAGCTGTCAGAAGAGCGGACGAACGCAAGCGCGATTTAGCACTCAGTGCTTCGTAATTCCTGCGCCCCCGTCATCCCGAATCCGCGACTCACTTCACCTGTACCGCATTAAAAATTATAGAGAACTCCCAATACACAAAGGCAAGGTACAGATCGAATCTTTCACGAGACCAATGAAGGTAGGTTTTACCCACCAAGTTGGTAATTCTCAAGCGAAAGAGACGAGCCTCCTTGCGCGTACGAGTACGCAGGACATCACGTTGGGATTCCCTTTCGCGAATAAATAAAAAAAAATTGGAAGGAGAGTTGGACGACCTGCACTTCACAAAAAAAATTACTCAGGTGGGCTATTGCTCACTAAGTCCAACATCTCCGTTTTGTGAGTTACCCCATTGGAAAACCCTGGATCGGTAAGATCAATTTCCAATCAACATTTGACTGGCGATAAGCTGTTTGGGGGCC
Organism: Oxycera nigricornis; assembly: GCA_963942545.1. Lineage (NCBI taxonomy): Eukaryota > Metazoa > Arthropoda > Insecta > Diptera > Stratiomyidae > Oxycera > Oxycera nigricornis. Next base: position 46,712,676 of record OZ012659.1, read on the forward strand.
CCACGTTGGGCGCCATTGTGATGAAACGAGTACGAGCGAACGTTGTCGCTTCGAAATTTCAAGCAAACAGGACTTTCGTCTTGTTGGCCTCAATGGACGTTAAGTCCCCGGGACGAGGCAACGAACCCATGTGTCGTTCAGACGAATTTGGGTTCGGCCTCTACCTAGCTAGAGGAGTGATGGCTGCTGACAGGCCAGCTCAGCTCGGCGCGTATCGTCGTGGGTGCGTTCTCTAGCATCAGTCCCGAATCTCATTTCCAGAGATTCAGCCATCAAATTGCCCGCTTACATACCGACAAAAAAAATTTCATTCAACAAAGCAAACTATTCATCTTGTGAGGCTATACCTCCTACGTTACTTTACACAAAGAATTCTCGCGCGCATACCGAGATAATACCGCGTTCAAGGGCTGCCCGAGAGAGAAAAAAAAATCTTTACGTTACATTGGTCTATTGGTGGAATTCCGAAGCTACTCAAAACAAAACAGGCAAGAAAGAAAAGAAAACGAAAGACTACCGCGTACCGAAACAATCTCTCGGGTGGCCGTGCCACTCTCGAATTGGAAGACGAGCTTCAGCGGAACTCGCCAGGCGCAGATGTCGCTGCCTGGGCCCGCCCTACCATGGCCTAGCGCTTGCGTGTCCGCATGTGTTGTGCGCACTAGGCCCACCACTACTCACCTTGGCCGGTCTAGTCCGTTAGCTGTTGGAAATGGAGGTCATTGAAGAGGGAGAGCCCTCAAGGAAACTCTGGATTATTCAATTCATGATAAATTTATTCATTCTACTTCGAATATGTACAATTTACTAGAGAAAAATATAATTAAAGAGGTGAACCGCTAGAAAATTTGATTTGTAATTATTGTAAACTACTTTAAGGTATATAAGAGTTAAAACTTTACTTTAATGATGGTTTAGATTTTTTTTAAATATTTCTATGTTGTAAATGTTTTATTTTTGCTTTCAACGTGTCTATAGCTACATATGTCAATCTGTTGTATTTTCTTAATTAATTTTTTTATATTACCACTTTTAGACTCATAATTTTGTGATTCACTTAGGAACTAGAATTATTCCTACATAATGTTGAGCCTTAAATTCTAAAAATGATTACAGTCAGTTTATTTTGTTCCTCTACAGTATGTAAGTGCTATATAATAATTTATGCTTTGACTTACTTAGCATTTCCATGTAAATAATCTTTCAAAAAAAAAAAACCATTACACTCCCTTCACTTGGCATCTGTGTCCATGCAACATAAACATTTTTCAAATATGAAATGGTACTAGAGAGATACTTTAAGTCCTTCCGCACAGACACCTAAGCACACACATCGAGGCCGCAACGAATATGATCACCACTAGCATGAACTGTGAGCACTAGCATGAACTGTGAACTGTGAGCACGTTCGGGCGTAAACACACTGAAGGCGGGTTAGTTCTTATCAAAATTTCGTTGCTAACCAAGACCATCCTTTATTCGTTTTTTTTTTCTTGGGTAAATCTCTTGCTACAGGATATCCAATTACCGATTGCGATTAAAACCAACCGCGCTAGTGTTGTGAACGATGAAATCAAAAATAAGGAGGAATGGGCCAATTGATTTATGTATTGATGCAGTAACCAGCATAATGTTCAAGTGGCCAAAAATTAGTTATACTCTATCAAGTATAACAAAAATCAGTTGTGGGCATCTTGGTTCGCCCTCAGACAGACTTCTCTTCGGCCATCGTTTGCTGATCCCTTTGTATAGCAAAATACAATACCGAAACTACTACCGGAGACATGTGCAATTTGCGAGTTCTCACCATTTCAGGTTTATTTCGGGCATATTTCATTTTTACCATAAATACGACCGATCGTTCGATAGTCAGTATTATTGAATCCACGGTTAAAGCTGGCAAAAACTCTCCTTCACTTCACGATCACTTCGAAGCTGTTCGGATTTTTTTTTAAAAACTTGCAGATGATCTAATTTGAATAATCAAAACTTATCAGTCTTTTACTGCTAGATCTTTTCCTAATCTATGAAAGCTATGGAGATATTTCAACAGTTTTTAATATACATCTTCCTTCGACGATCGTTGCTAACGATGCACATTCTTTTCTTTCGAAAACACTTTTTTAGCCGTTCAAAGCACTGATGCGTCCCGTAGGTACGTCGTTCGTGTTTCGCGTTTTCATCACTGCACCGGTCTATCTTCGCAAACAACAAACCGTTAATTGCAAGCTGGGTAGATTAAAAAGCCTTTTATTTCCGTTTTTGACTGAACCGCTTATTAAAATTAGGATTGTTTAATATTACTTCGTCACTTCAAGTACCAACTTTTCGTTCCGTTGATCTCATTTCGTCGGGCCAGGAGAAAAATGGATTTATCACCGCTACAGCCGCGGCCTGTTGCTGGCTAGCCTCGTCCAGTCCGCTCGAGCTCAAAGAAACCAATCCCCGTCTCCCTGGCAGCAATCCCACTCGTCCGTCCGCTAGCGGTTCTCCGCAAAAACCGGTCGGGTAGCTGCCCAAACCGGACTCCCGCTTGAGCGCGGCAAGCTGGTTTTTTCGGTGTGCAGGGTTGCCGCTTCTGGATCCACCCAAAGATTCCAAAAATTATTCTTTTTGGCTGCGTGCGCTATTACAATAGCGCGTAATAACGAAAACAATCATCGCGAATTTGTAACCTTGCAAACGCAAGGTCGCTAATTTTTTACGTCCATTATGAATCCCGAGGCGGATATCAATAATGAAACGGATGTGCCAATCAATGCTGAAAACGATAGGAACTTATCTGACATGGATAAAATTCCAGACGTTGTTAAAAGCTTGCGAACGTTTTCCGGGGATCTCAGTGAATATAACTCATGGAGAAAAAGCGTAGAACGCATTCTGCGTATCTATGATAACCTTAAGGGAACCCCGAAATATTACGGCATATTTTCGGTCATTCGCAACAAAATAGTTGGGCAAGCCGACATTGCGTTGGAGTCGTACAACACTCCACTAAATTATTGTTTTTTGTTCCATCCATTAAATATTAAGCTAGCTTCTTTTCATTCCATGATAAATCGCGCTCTAAATATTCCACTTTCCAAAGAAAATTTGGAGAAGGAACTTTATACCATTGAAAATATAGCCAAAAATAATGGATACCCCAAGCAACTCATTTTAGGACTTATAAACAAAAAACGTAAATTGAAAATTATTAATGAAATATATCCAGTTCAGAAAGATGGCAATGTTCAATCATGGAGAAAGTTAAATTACGTAGGCCCCATCAATAGTAAATTGTCCAAATATTTAAAATACAACACTGAATTATCCTTTATTCATTCGACTAGAATTAATTTAAAAAAATTACTATATAACAACAAAAGCAAAAATGATCCCCTTTCTCGATCAGGAGTGTATCGTGCATCCTGTGATAATTGCGATGCAGCTTATATAGGAGAAACAGGTAGGAGCTTTAAAATTAGATACAATGAGCACATCAAAGCAACTAGAGAGGTAAATCCAAATTCTGGGATAGCCCAACATATTTTAGATACAGTTCATAATTTTAGCATTAACATTATTAGCATCCTACATAAAATAAACAAAGGGAAAAAGCTAGACTACCTGGAATGCCTTGAGATTAGGCGGGCCATAAAGAGCAACGAAAACCTACTAAACGATATTACC